>BQNB010136590.1:0-17978 GCA_026074375.1 Tanacetum coccineum
GACCGAGATGTCATAAGTAAAAGAGTAGTGTGATGGTATTAGTGAAAGTTCGTCGGGATTCGAAGCGTGGTCCTGAGCTTACTTGGGAACGCAAGGATCAAATGAGGTCTAAGTGTCCTCAGTTGTTTGTCGATAGTGCTAATGCCTCGAGTAGTTAAATCTCGGGACGAGATTTTCTCAAGGTGGGGATAATGTAACAACCATGACTTGAGCAGGTTGGTCAAACCGTAGTGTTGACTTATGTGCCTGTTGCAATGTATGGTTTATGTGATTTTATGTGTTTATGTGAGATTATATGTATTTGTGTGGGATATGTGAGATTGGATAATCAATCTATTGAGTGTGATCGTCTCGATGAGATTGGATTGATGGTGAAATTTGTTGAGTTCCTTTCGTTCACTTTTAAGTGACAAGGAAATGATTATTGAGGTTTTAGCGTTTTGTGTTAAATGTGTAAGTATTTATACGTATACGTATTTTTGTGTTAGTAATTAATGATAAGTTTAGGTTTTAGAGGTTAAGTTAAGGGAAATGAGTTATTTGATGGAGAAATTTCATTTTAGTCACTTATAGTGATGATGGAATTGATTGGGTATTTTGAGAGAATTGTTTTGGTTAATATGTGGATATTTAGGTGATGGATTAAAATGAGAAGTGTGTCATTTGTGAAAGAAATAAGTTTGTTAAAATATGAGAGTTTTTGGAAGACTTTCTATTTTTAGAAAGTAAATTTGGAAATGAAAAGTTATTTTTAGAAAGTAGTTTTCAAGTAAAATGGTTTAACAAATTAGCTTAGGTTTTTATAAAACTTAAGGTATAAAGATAATTAATTAATTAATAAAAGAAAAGAAAAAAAATATTTTTTTTACCCATGAATAGTAAAAACGAATTTTAGAAAATAAAAGGAAAAAGAAAAAAAAAGAAAAGGAGTTTTAGTTGGAAACAAATTCCAATTAGGAATTATCTAAAACTTCTCTAGTAGCCTATAAATACAAATTAAATCCCCAAAAACCCTCTCCCCATTAGTTCGATCGGTTTCAAGAGGAGAAAAGAAGAGAAAAATTTTAGGGATCTTTTCTAAGGTAAATTTTCTAATCTTTGATCAATTCTAGTTAATTTATCAATTCTTGTTATATTAAAATTAATAACACATGTAATAATTAATATGATGGATTAGGGTTCATGTAAGATTTGTAAATTTAGGGTTTTTATCTTTTAAAATCGTTTTTATATTGTTAATGAAGTTAATCATGTGTAATTAGGGTTTTAGGGTTAGTAAATTCGGAGTTAAATTGTTGGCAGTTTAGAAGGGTCATCTTGCGAGAGTCATAACTTGATCATCCGAATAGCTTTTAATGATTTTCAAAAGCCTAAAATTATCTACAGAGAGTCTACTTTCAAACCCCATAGGTTTCAGGAATTAAAAGTGAGTGGAAGTTATTTAAATAATTCAAACAAGATTCGTTGTCAAGGCTGAGTTTTTATGTCAGATTTAGGTTAAGTTGTGTGAAGTGAAAACCCTATTTTAAATTTGAATTAGACTTAGACCTTCTACAGTAGTTAATTCTTATGTGTTTATTAAATATCCACAAAAGTAATTTAATCAATTCAAAGTCTAAGTATGATTTTTAAGCCTAAACTTTTTAGTGCGCAATCAGACCCGAATTGGGACTGTTTTGGAGTTTGATTTTCTTAGGAGTACTTGTGTATGTAATTGACACTTGGGAGTCTCAAGGTAGTTAATATACTCATTAATGAACATAGGTGATTTTTGGTTTGAATTATGGAGGTCATTAAGTCAGGGTTTTGAATGCGATAAGTCACGTTAAAATTCTGCAGTTTGGTACGAATTGTGATTAACTAGTGAAACTAGTTAATGAAGTGGTTAAGGTTGGGTATGGTGTCAAGGTGACCCATGGGGGTTAATAAAACATCTTAGACATCCATCATATGAATGTTACATGTATATTAAGCTTTCAGCTTAATAGCGTGTAACACGAATTATTCTTGTTGCGTAGATTTGTGATTGTCATTTTTTCTTATGTTTTAATGGGGTGAAAATGATGATATGTGTTAAACTGTTTTAATTGCTGTGATTATTTGCTACGTGTTATTGCTTCGTGAATAGTTCGGTTGGGAGTGGTCTTTGCTACTCAACTCAAACCAACTGAAGGGTTAAAATAATACCTACTGAATTGTGTGATACGCTACATGGCTTAGTGATCAATTGGAGTGGGTTTTATGGTACGCTCCATGGCTTAGTGATCAATTGGAGTGGGTTTTGTGGTATGCTCCATGGCTTAGTGATCAATTGGAGTATGTGGATTGCATGTTAGCATAAGTTCATATTTTTGCTAATTGTCCTATATTTCCGTTTTGATAATCATAGTAATGGTATTTAAAGATGATTTGTGTGTCTTAAAACTATGTCTCTCACTACCTTTGTGTTGTAGTTTTAAGCATCATTTTCAGGTGTGAAGGTCATGTGGTTCTTAGATAGTGAGAAGTGGCTAGAAGAGTACCTTAGATGATTTTGAAAAGTTTATATGGTGGATGTTTGCATTGTATGGATTATATGTTGCAGTCTCTTATTGATGAGAACTTCTTTTCATCAATAAAGACGCCTTTTATGTTTGGGCCTTGTTATGGGTATTGTTATACACTTTATATCTTTACTTTACTTTATGTGTGCTTTTTAGTATTCTCTATATAGACGGCCATTGTGTTGTGATGATATCCTTTCTCGTTACGCCTCGCATTTCCGCCTTGGCGGGGTGTGACTAGATTGGTATCAGAGCCTATGGTTATTAAATGAACTAGTGGTTAAGATAGAATATAGCTAAGGGTCCCTAATATAGTTGCTTTTAGGGTACAGTGTTTGTGTACGTAATATACCGTATGTTATCGCTACTTTAATGCTTTGAAATTTTCCTATTTTGTCAAATTATACTATATTATTGAAATATATACTTTTTATTAGTGGGATCTAATCTGTATATACCCCTTTGTTATTATTTAGTCATGTCTTCCCTACCCCTAGGGGGATTATCGTTGGTGATTGTTTACTCACTGGACCGCGGAGGATGGGTGATTTTTGAGAGAGAAAAAAGTACAAACCAGCGAGGCCCAACATAAGTTATTTTGTTTTCTACCTCGATGCGTTGCTATAATCGAGGATTGCTTTGATATTTTAGGTCACGATGTGACTTCTGTTTTGTTTGATCGATTGAGATTTTATGGTTCGTTAGATGGTTTATCATGTTTTAATTATATTTGGATTATTATTAAGTGCTATGTGGTAGATGCGTGTTATCATTGAGAGGTGTGATCTTAGAAGTAAGTACGCGTGTGCAAAAGGTGCAATTATTATTTTTGTCGCGAAATAATTATAACAGGTGTCACACACGTGGACTTGTGTACCTTGATTGTTAATCATTGTTGTTGTATGTATTTACGTATGGATGTAGGTTAGTAGCTTCTGTGGTAGTAGTTTAGAGGTGATGTGAAGTTCTGTGTGGATGGTTTTGTATGGTTAGAGAATTCTTCTCTTGTAACCATTGAGCGATTATAAAAGAATCGAGTTGAGTAGGATGGTGAGGTTTCCTTTCATCTATCGGGTTGCGGATAATTGATGCCTGTATGGTATTGTGTCGAGATTCTTAAGTTGGTTCGTTAGCTTGTTGTTCGTTGAGATATCCAACGCTCGTGTTGGTATTCTTTTAGTTGTCATCATAGAACTAGTGCTCTATGTTCTCCGTTCGGACGTTTTGATTGGTTTCTCTGTTCTCTTAAAGGTGACGATACTTTTTAGTTGGTTCACTATGAACTGTTGGTATGGTGAGTTCTTATGGTTGTTTGTTTTGCAGAGTTCCTGTGTGTTCGTTTTAAGTAAATGTAACATTTCGTGTATTTGGAATCCCTAAGGTATTTTTGGAGTCTATTTTGCTATCATGATGTCTTTTGTTGCGAGTCATAAATTCCTTTTCAAAGTAATTTTGTTGTAGTCGATATCATATCGTTTAGGTGTTAAAAACTTCTTTCGAGAATAAATTATATAAATAAAATGCGACACATTTGTTTTAACCATCTTTTAATTTCTTTTATAATATCATAATTAAAATAAGTTTATGAAAATTTTATTTAAATTTATTTTTACACTTAAAATTATTGGCATTATTAACTAAGGTGATTCTATTGTTTTAAAATGATTGGTATAAGGTTATGAGGGAAAGTTTCCTTGGGTAAAAAGTCAGTTTTGGAACAAAGGTTCTTAATCTTTTAATTAATGGGTCGTGGTACGTGGTAATATTCATTGGGTGTTTCTAGCATCGTTGATGCGTTTGTTAGGTCTGAGGTTCGTTCGTTATGTCGATGTTTATATTCGGTTGTTTCTTCTTTTGGGATTGTGTGATTTTTGGGTCCATACCAATTGGTGCATGTGAAGTTTGGTATTTCTTCATGGCGTGGTTCTAGAGTTGATGGTAGGTCATGTCTTCTGAGTGGTGCGATTGATGGTAGCGAAGGGAATAGAATTATTCGCGATTCCAAGTTAGAATTTGAGAATTCTCGTTTTACTTAGTACCTCTTAGTTATGGGAGCGTTGATTGTGCAGTATGACGTGATTTGGTTGTTGAGGCATAAGGCTGGGATGGTATGCCACAAGAAGGTAGTTAAAATACCTTAGTGAGCTAAAAAGTGTTTAAGGTTCGTGAGGAAACGAACTAAAGAGGATGCGAGGTCTCGTAGGAGTACCAAAGCATATCAGTCGAATTTAAGTGATACGTTAGTAGTATGTGAGCTTCTCGAAGTGTTTCTCAGGATTTAGTGGGTTTTACCCCTTGTCGAAGAATAGGATTTCGTATGAAATTAGTACAAGGAGCGATGCCGATTTGCGAAGGCTCATGTCGTTTGACGTTTTTAGAAAGGCAAGAGGTGTGGAATGATTGCAGGAGTTGCAAGGTGAGGGTTGGTTCGAATGGTAACTTGTTGTGGGAAGCGTCCGTATTGTATGATGAGAAGAAAGGTGGGTAGTTTAGGATGTGCATGGAGGAGTTGAGAAGAGTGAGATAGAAAATTCGTATGTGATGTCACCAATGGAGGGTGCACGGGGATGACGTAGCTAAGACTATTTTTAGGATGCGTAATGGACACGTTGAAGTTTACGGCTATGCCTTTTGGGTTAACCAATGCACCAGCGGTTTTCATGGAGTTAATGAGCCGGGTGTGCATGGCCGTATATAGACAAGCAGATACGTAATATATACGACGATATTTTAAACGACACCCAAAGTTAAGGAGGAGTATGAGTCGCACGTGAAGATGATCGTGAGGTCACTGTGGAGAGAAGATGTACGTGAAGTTTTCCAACAACGTGGAAGCGGAGCAAAGAGGAAGCTATCTAGATGTGGAAGGAATCAAATGGGTAATGAGCCGATCTTGGCATTACCGGAAGGAGCAGACGATTTTGTAGTATATTATGACGCGCGAAGTAAGGATTTAGAAGCATGCTTGGAAAAAGGGAGAAGGTGATTGCTTGTTACTTTAATGTCTAACGACATGAAGGTTCTTATGAAGGATTGCATGACTAACGTGGTAGGTTTTCTTATAATGCTAAAGGATTTACCGTGAAATTAGTCGTGGAGAGTGATTTCTATACGGATTAATGAACGTTCCTACAAACTTTTCAATCAGAAGGATTGAACATGAGGAAGAGTCGATGGATGAAGTTATTTAGTGAGTACGTTTCGGAGGCCAAGTACCATCTGAGAAAGGCAAATGTAGTTGTTGAGTCGTGGAGTAGGAAAAAGATCGAAGCCAAGAATGAGTTCTGGATTGACGTATGACGATCCAAGCTAAGATCGAGAAAGGAGGTTGGTGGTATAAGATAAGACGTCCAAAGCAAAGAACGCATCAACATGAGATGTTACGTGGCTTGGACCAACAAGTGTGAAAAGAGATGGAGAGTGGTTCATACTGGTTAGATAAGGTTCGGACCTCCATTTGGAGAGATGTAAGGACCTTGGCTATTGAAGAGGCATATACGACAAAGTATTCTATCCATCCTGGAGCGGATACGATGTTGTGTGGTTTTAGGTTAACTAATCGATGGTTGAGTATCAAGGGTCTGCAAGATTGTTGCTACCACCTGAGTACTCGAGTAGAAGTGGGAAAGGATAACTAAGGATATTGTAGTCAAGTTACCAAGTATGAGTAGTGGATACGATGCGATTTGGGTGTAGTCAATGGACTGACTAAGTACTTCAAAATGATTAAGACCAAACAAAAAATAAAGTATGTAGATTTTAGACGTAATTGGAATACTCACTTTCGTAAGATGAGTTTTTCCTTAAGGTGGGGATTATCATTCGGGTATGAGATGTGCATCACATGAAGCGAAAGGAATGTAGGTTACTGTTTTATGGGCCGTAACTAGAGACAACGAGATTGAATGAAATGAATATGGTTCAAGGATTATGCTAGTATGAGGTTTAACCGTTAGACTTGAGGCTGGTAATCGAGTGACACCTAGAGTATTCAGTTGAAGGATGTATGATGTTTCGAAAAGTATGTATGTGATACATGGTAAGTAGGTCCATTGAATTTATGAAAGATTATCGGTTATGATTACCTAAAAGAGTTAAGGAGTGTGCATGACACGTTTCGTGTGTCAAATTCGAAGTATTTGGTGAATGCGAGTTTGCATGTGCCTTTAGAGGTAATTAAAGTAGGCAAAACTTTGGTTTTGCTAAAGAAGTATTAGAAATTAATGTTCATTGAGTTAAGATTCGATTGGACTCGAAGGGAGGTCTTTAGGACTTTAGGTAAACTGAGTATCCACACTTGTTCGTTAAGCAAGGAATCATTGGGAGTTTTAGTTGAAGTTGGGTAAGTAAGGTTTCTCGTAGACCTTAGTATGCCCTTAGATGTGTTTATGATTTTGGTTAAAGTAATTCTATGAATAAACTCGAAGTCGAGCCGATTCTTTAAAAACGTTAGGCTTTGTAACAACTTATAACTTGGTTTCAAGACAGTTCTTGTTTGATGAGTTGCGAGACCGGGTTGTAAATGACGTTGTTACATAACTTAAGGTTTTTAACGAGTTTCCTTGATGACGGGCAAGGTTCAGGTAGTCGGATGTTTCTTTTCGTGTTGAGTTGTTGTGTTGCTAATTGCACCCCTGTGGGGGAAAGCAAAGTCATTAGCAGTTGGATTCGGTTTATAGAGTTGGATGAGATTAAGGTTGTCAAGACTCTTGTTTTGTCAAGGAACCGTTGAATTTGTGGACCGAGAGGTCAAGAGTTTAAAGCGTAGTAAGATGGTGTTAGCACAATTTCATTAGGATTCGAAGCGTGGTCCTGAGTTTACTTGGGAACGCAAGGATCGAATGAGGTCTAAGTGTCCTCAGTTGTTTGTCGATAGTGCTAATGCCTCGAGTAGTTAAATCTCGGGACAAGATTTTCTCTAGGTAGGGATACTGTGCACCATGACTTGAGAGAGTTTAGTCAAACCGTTAGTGTTGACATATGTGTCTATTGCAAAGTATGGTTTATGTGATTTTATGTGTTTATGTGAGATTGGATAATCAATCCATTAAGCGCGATCGTCTCAATGGGATTGGATTTGTGTTGAATTTTGTGAAGTTCCTTTCGTTCACTTTTAAGTGACAAGGAAATGATTATTGAGGTTTTAGCGTTTTGTGTTAAATGTGTAAGTAATTATACGTATACGTATTTTTGTGTTAGTAATTTAAGATAAGTTTAGGTTTTAGAGGTTAAGTTAAGAGAAATGAGTTATTTGATGGAGAAATTTCATTTTAATCACTTATAGTGATGATGGAATTGATTGGGTATTTTGAGAGAATTGTTTTGGTTAATATGTGGGTATTTAGGTGATGGATTAAAATGAGAAGTGTGTCATTTGTGAAAGAAATAAGTTTGTTAAAATATGAGAGTTTTTGGAAGACTTTCTATTTTTAGAAAGTAAATTTGGAAATGAAAAGTTATTTTTTAGATAAAGTTAGTTTTCAAGTAAAAATGGTTAACATATTAGCTTAGGTTTTTATTAAACTTAAGGTATTAAAGTTACTTAATTAAATTATTTAAAGATAAGAATAATATATATTTTTTTACCCATTGAATATTAAAAACGAATTTTAGAAATACAGGAATAAGAAAAAAAAAAAGGTGTTTTATTGGATAACAAATTCAATAAGGAATATCTAACTTTTTAGTAGACTATAAATACAAAACTAAATCCATCAAAAAACCCCTCTCCTCATTAGTTCGACTCGGTTTCAAGAGGAGAAATAGAAGAGAAATTTTAAGGATCATTTTATAGGTAATTTTTTTAACTTTGATTCAATTCTTGTTAATTCAATTTGTTATATTCTAATTAATAGCACATGTCATAATTAATATGATGGTTTTAGGGTTCAATCGTAAGATACTGTTATATTTAGGGTTTTTATCTTTCTATAATCGTTTTTATATTGTTAATGAAGTTAATCATGTGGTAATTAGGGTTTAGGGGTTAGTAATTCGGAGTTTATATGTTAGCAGTTTCTGTAAGGTTATCTTGTGAGAGTCATAACTTGGATCATCGAATAAACTTTTAATGTTTTTTCAAAAAGCTAATAATTATTACTAAGAGTCTACTTTCAAAAACTCCAATAAGTTTCATGAATTAAAGTGAGTGGAAGGGTATTTAAATATTCAAAAGATTCATTGTCAATGCTGAGTTTTTATGTCAGATTTTGGTCAAGTTGTGAGAAGTAACAAAACCATATTTAAATTTGATTAGAATTTATCCCTTCTACAGTAGTTAAAGTTATTTATGTCTATAAAATCCCCAAGTTAAATTATTTTAATTCAGAAGTCTAAGTATGATTGTCTAATCCTAAACCTTTTTTGTGTCGCATTCAGGACCCGTATTGGGACTGTTTGCTTGAAGTTGATTTTCTTAGGAGTTACTTGGGTATGTAATGGCTTTTTGGGTGTCATTAGGTAGTTATTTTACTTATTAATGACTCATTGGTGATTTTTGGTGTGAATTATGGAGGTCATTAAGTCAGGGTTTTGAATGCGATAAGTCACGTTAAAATTCTGGCAGTTTGGTACGCAAACCCCAAAACCAAACTGAATTGTGATTAAATGGTGATAAACTTGTTAATGAAGTGGTTAAGGTTGGGTATGGTGTCAAGGTGACCCCTTCGGGGCTTAATAAAACATCTTAGACATCCATCATATGAATGTTACATGTACATTAAGCTTTCGGCTTAATAGCGTGTAACACGAGGTATTTTTTGCTTAGATTTGTGCTAGTTATTTGTGAAGCCTTGTTGGAAGTTTTTGAGAGCTAAGCAAAGGTGAGTTTCATAGTCCCACTTTTACTTCATTTTTAAATTGGGGTGGAAATGATGCTTGTGTTTTAAAAGGTTTTGAATTGCTGTGATTATGTGTTTTGCTTTCATGTGGACATTATGTGACTGCTATATGACTTATTGTTGCATGTTGAATGTTGTTTACTTGCATGTTCTATGTTGACATGTCAAGTGTTATTGATTTAGGATCGGAGGAGTACGCCTACTCAATAATAGTGGTTTGGGATCGGAGGGGTACGCCTACCTAGTATTGTGGTCCAGGCCTAAGTATAAGCTCCAGCTGGTAGACTTTTAGGTGCGTAAGTGACATATGGATCGGGGGTAACGTTCCTACCTAGTTGTTGAAATGGATCGGGGGTAACGTTCCTACCCAGTATGTGGATTGCATGTTAGCATAAGTTCATATTTTTCATAATTGTCCTATATTATTTTGATAATCACAGTAATTGGATTTAAAAGATTGATTTGTGTGTCTTAAACCTATGACTCTCACCAACTATTGTGTTGACATTTTAAGCATCATTTTTAGGTGTGAAGTCATGAGGATTATTAAGATAGTGAGAAGTGGCTAGAAAGAGACCTTAAGATGATCTTGAAGTTTATATGTGGATGTTTAGCATTGTATGGATATATGTTGCATGTCTCTTATTGACGAGAACTTCATTTTCATCAATAAAGACGCCTTTTATGTTTTGCTTAGTTATGGGTATTGTTATGACACTTTGTGTCTATACTTTACTTTATTGTATGCATTTTAGTATTCTCTATATAGACGCCATTGTGTTGTGATGATATCCATTCTTGTTTATGCCTCGCATTTCCGCCTTGGCGGGGTGTGACAATTAGTTGGTAAACTACTTTACTTAACCATCACCAAACCTGACTTAGCTTTCTCATCCCAGGCTTTGAGTCTATTTCTCCAAGAACCAACTACACTTCACATGAATACCTTGATCAAAGTCATCAGATATGTCAAACTTACTCTTTCTCAAGGGGTATTCTTCCTAACAAACAATAATCTCTAACTGATAGCATACTGTGACAGTGAAGTTGTCCCTTTTCTAGAAGATCAATGACTGGCTATGGTGTTTTTCTTGGTTTAAGTCTCATTTCATGGCAATTAAAGAAACAAAATGTGGTTTCTAGATCATCAATAAAGGCTGAGTATAGAGCTTTGGCAGATACTACATGTGAAATCACTTGGCTCAAATGCTTGTTATAAGAGTTCAAAGTTCAGACTTCTACACCAGTTCCCATAATGTATGACAACATCTCTTCTATAGCCCTGGCATCAAATCCTGTTCAGCATGCTAGAACAAAGCACATAGAAATTAACTGTCATTTTGTGACAGATAAAGTCAAACAAGGTCTAATCTACAAAGCATCGAGTAGCAGATATTATCACCAAATGTCTTACCAAGCCTTTGCATTATAACTGTCTGTCCAAGTTAGGCCTGTGTAACCCTTACACACTGCCAACTTGCGGGGGGATGATTGTCACACCCCTAAACGGGGCCTAGACGGAAACACGTGTCCAGGGGTGTGATGTCATAATATACATCACACAAGATACAAATAATGGCTTCTAAAGGTACGTTTAGAAATCCAACATTGTTGCATTAAATAAAATAGTTAAAGTTTTACATAAGTTCATAGATAATATGCGGAAGTGAATAAAAGGTTTTAAAGTTTGACAATGATGTTAACATAGATATTAATAAGTCTTGAAAATCGGTCCAAAGCAAGGCAACACCATACAGAAAGCAAAGACATCCATAACTATGCACCTGAGAAAAACATGCTTAAAACGTCAACATAAAGTTGGTGAATTTATAGGTTTGAATTTGATATAAGAGTGGACCACAAATTTTGCAAAACGCATGTGTCTCTTATAACAGATACAATATCACATAAAAAGCATCTACATTGCGCTAAGCTCATGATACCAAGGCTAAATGTAATGGGAGCATGCAAAATGCTAAATAAACTTGCCCTAACGGGTGCCAACATGGCGCTTCACCGTATCACTCGACCTGGTATACGTTCGTTGATTATGTAAGAGCTACTTACACGGACGGGGATGATTAGTCCCTATAGATCTATTTACAACACTCGCGCTCACTTACCAATCCAACTGATCATAAGTAGCTAACGGTTCATGATAACTCGGGCATACAAGTTTCAACATTTACTTAGACAACACGTAAACAATATTGGAAAAACGTAAAGCATTTATGTCCAATGTTTAAAACCAAGCAATGTTTCTCACCCCAAAGTAGTAAAGCAATAGTAGTAAAAACATGGGGCTATGAACTCACCTTAGCAAGATGAGCGAACTGTAAATCACGTACATGAAAAATGATATAGAAATCTAGCCACGACCTAGATAAATAACGCGTCTTAGGAAAACGGAAAATACTAAATATAGCACGAAACGCTTAATATAGAAAGACATCCATGTGTGTTTGTGTTTTAGTTTTATTTATTAAAAACGACTTAGTGAAATTATAATGTTCTTCGTTGAATCTCAACATTTTACCAAAAGTTGCCATTTATAAAAAGTTTCCTTTTTAGGAAAGATTTTAGTTTCAAGACGTTAATACCGTCCCCTATATTTGTTAAGTTTTCATATTTTCAAAACGCACTAACTAGTCTTAATCGCTTAACTTCTATGTCCGTTTCGCTAAAACATAATAAAAGTTACTATTTTTGGAATCCTACCTCATTTATCAATCCCGACATCATTTACATATTTTTATGACATTTTAAATGTTTCTAATCAATAACCTAATGTTTTTATATGTTTTGCCAGCGTTTACAAAATCCAAATATATTCAAAAGTGTCCAAAAACCTCATTTTATTTTCCAAACAGCACTACGTGAAAATGGTTTTGCCGAAAAATATTTCAAGTTTCATTTGGCTATAACTTGACCGTTTTAAGTCCAATTTTAGTATACAATATATGAAAAACTATATATTCGTAACAAGCTCTCCAAAAACTACTTTTACGCCTATTGAAAACATTCCTAAGTCGCCCAAAACCTCAAAACAATTTTGGATCAGCAACTATGTATTTCACAAACGCTTCTAAAAATCATGTCAAACTTCATAATAATGCCTAGTCTAGCCTATTCTCCATTCACAACTATTTCACAACCATTTCACAACCAAACCACACCTAAAACTCACATAATCCCTTCATTTCTATTGTTGCAACTCACTTTTCAACTCACCTCACCAAGATCGAAAAGTCATAAACATATTACATTCATTTTTATAAAAGATGACAAAATATTAATTCATTTCTTTTTATAAAAAGGGCCACAAACACATGGATTCTTAAGCATGAACAAGATTCATAAGAATGAAAGGAAGGTATCAAAAGAAAGATCAAGAAATGCTTACAAGAATGAAGAACAAGAAGCAATAACACAAGATCTATACCCAAAAACACTAGATCTTGAATACTTACTAATAAAATTAGAAACCCTAACTATTAGATCTTGAGAAAACCCTTGAAAATCAACCAAATAATACTTGAAACCACCTTAGGTTACCTTAGAAATGAACTTGGTATACTTGTATCTTGCTAGAAATCAAAGATATAGAAACCCTAAATGGGTGTTTGTTTGCCCTGAGCTAGAGAGGGAGAAAAGAGAGATGAATTTTTTTTATTGAGGCTATAGAAATGATAAATGACCTAATGTATATTATATTGTGGAATTTATAAGACAAAGGATGGTCTAGGGTTTCATGGTTTGTAGTATCAAGTGACCAACACACACAAGAGTGTGTGTGTGTGTGCTCTTGCTCGGCCAAAAACAACCACAAGGACCAAGGGGTTCAATTTTTTGGGACCATGGTTCATTATCTAGTCTTATGTTTTAATTTTGGTGAGCCAAAGTGGATGAGATCACGTGCACTAGTCTTGCATGGATTTTTGTGCATGGTAATGACTCCATGAGAAGTCACTATCCACCTCTTACACGCACACATGCATAATAAAACAAGAAAATATGTCTTTGATTTAATTTCAAGACTTATGGTTGATTTGGTTTGGTTTAGGCGTCCAAAATTAATAAGGGGGGATATGAACGAAATTTTTTACTTAAAAATACGAGGTGAACGGTAAATAAAGTTTATACGAAAAGATTTCAGGTTTTCGGGGTTCTGTTAGGTCAAAAACGCGAAAAACGCAAATTAAACGTTAAAACGTAAAAATATATATCGAAAGTAATCGTAAACTACAAAACACTTAGAAATGATAAAATAACTCATATAATGTCTAAACTAATCAAAATCCAAAGTCAGAACACGTCCGATGACATTTTTCAGATTTACGCGGGTTAACTTACCGGTAAACTGCCAGATTCAAACGTAACGTATAAAAGTCAAAAATAATGATCAAAAAAGTTCAAAATATTGACCTAAAATTTACGGGGTGTGACATCCTTCCCCTGTTAAAAGAGATTTGTTCTCAAAGCTTAAGATGTATCTTTAGACACAGGTGAAGGGTTAGCAAAAAGATGAGGATACTTTTTCTTCATTTAGTCCTCATGCTCCCAAGTAAACTCAAGACCTCGCCTTGAGTTCCAACGGACTTTCAAAATTGGAATGCGGCTTTGCTTTAGTCGTTTAACTTCTTGATCCATAATTTTGACCTGTTCTTCAATGAAATTAAGCTTATCATCAATCTAAATTTCGTCTAACAGAATAGCTAGGGGTTCATCAGAGAAACACTTTTTTAGATTGGAAACGTAAAAAGTACTATGAACCTGACTTAGTTTCTTTGGGATTTCAAGTCGATACGCAACCATTGCCACTTTAGTAAGGATTTTAAAAGGTCCAATATAACGAGACTTTAGCTTCCCCCGTTTGCCGAAACGTATCACCCCTTTCCATAGAAATACCTTAAACACAACCTTATCTCCAACCTCAAACTCTAATGGCTTACGGCTCCTATTGGCATAGCTCTTTTGTCTATCACGCGCCGCTTGAATACGCTTCTTGATTTGGATGATCTTTTCTGTGGTTTCATGAATAATCTTAGGGCCAGTAAGCTGAGCATCTCCAACCTCAGCCAAACAGACATGCTATCGACACTTACGATCGTACAATGCTTTGAACAGTCATCTTTGATACTCGTGTAATAACTATTGTTGTACGAGAATTCTACTAATGGTAGATGTCTATCCTAACCTTTCCCAAATTCAATCACACAAGCAAGTAGCATGTCCTCCAAGGTTTGGATGGTTCTCTCACTCTGACCATCCATCTACAGATGATAAGCCGTACTCATATCCAATTAAGTACCTAGAGCTTCATTTAGCGATTGTCAGAAATGTGATGTAAATTTACTATCTTAATCAGAAATAATCAAAACTGGCACTTCATGTCTTGAGACTACTTCCTTTAAGTATTGTCTCGTCAAGTTTTCCATTAAGTGGTTTCCTTCATTGGTAAGAAATAAGCAGACTTAGTGAGTCAGTCAACAATTACCCAAATTGCATCTTGACCTGACAATGTCTTTTGCAACTTAGTAACGAAATCCATTGTAATGTTCTCCCACTTCCATACTGGGATCTCAGGTTGAACCAATAAACCGGATGGTTTTTGGCATTCGGCCTTGACTCTTGCACAAGTCAGACACTTACTGACATAGGTGGCAATCTCAACTTTCATATTTGGCCACCAATATAGTTTTTTAAGTTTTGGTACATCTTATCCGATCCAGGATGGATCAAATACTTTGATTTATACGACTCGTGCATAATTAGAGTTCTCAAGTTGCCAAAATAGGGTATCCAACTTCTATTCCTCAAACATAACGTTCCATTAGCACGGGGCTCCAGATTCTTAGTCATACCACCCAAATCTTCGGTTCCATAATTCTCTTCTCTTCTCGCCTCAACCTGAGCATTTAAATTTGCATGGGAAGGTTCAGACCAGTCATCAAAACTAAGGCTCGAACTCATAGTGGCTTGTTCCATTCCTTTCGGCGCAAGGCATCTTCCACCTCGTTTGCCTTTCCCGGATGATAACGAATTTCACAGTCGTAGTCACTCAATAATTCCAACCATCGATATTGTCTCATGTTCAACTCTTTCTGATCAAGAATATGTTGCAAGCTCTTATAATCAGTGAACACAACGCATTTCATGCCGTACAAATAATGTCTCCACATTTTGAGAGCAAAAACTACAGCTCCAAGTTCTAAGTCATGTGTAGTGTAATTCTTCTCATGAATCTTGAGTTGGCGTGACATGTAGGCTATAACCTTTTCCCTTTGCATCAAAACTGCGCCGAACCCTTTACAAGAAGCATTACAGTAAACCACGAAGTTTTTACTACCTTCGGGTAAAGCCAAAATCGGTGCACTACATAATTTCTGCTTCAACAGCTAAAATGCAGCTTCTGCCTTTTCACTCCAATCAAAGTTTACGTTCTTTTGAGTCAGCTTCGTCATAGGCTTGGCAATTTTTGAGAAACCTTTGATAAATCATCGGTAATAGCCAGCAAGACCTAGAAATTGACGAATCTCTATCGGAGTCTTGGGCGATGCCCAATCCTTGATTGACTCAATCTTAGCTGGGTCCATGTGAATGCCTTCACTATCAATCACGTGACCAAGAAATTGTACCTTCGACAGCCAAAATTCAAACTTTGGAAACTTGGTGTATAATTCTTCCTTCTTAAGCAACTCTAAAATTAACTTAAGATGTTCTGCGTGCTCTTCCTCGCTCTTGGAGTAGATCAAGATGTCATCAATAAAAATGATCACGAATTTATCCAGATATGGCTTGCACACCCGTTTCATCAGATCCATGAATACCGTCAGTGCGTTAGTCAGTCCAAACGGCATCACTTGAAAATTAGTGACTATAACATGTCCTAAACGCCGTTTTTAGAATGTCTTCCTCTTGAACTCTAAGTTGGTGATAACCAGATCTTAGGTCGATCTTAGTGTAGACTCTTGACCCTTGAAACTGATCAAATAAGTCATCGATTCTCAGAAGTAGGTATTGGTTCTTCACATTAAGCTTGTTCAGTTTACGGTAATTGATACACATCCTAAAAGATCCATCTTTCTTTTTGACAAACAAGATCGGGGTTCCCCAGGGTGAGGAACTTGGTCTTATAAACCCTTTGTCAGAAAGTTCTTGTATTTGAGTGGACAGTTCTTGCAGTTTCGTCGGTGCTAATCTATACGGGGCGCGTGCCACAGCTGCAGCACCTGGGACCAAGTCGATTTGGAATTCAACTTGTCGCATTGGCGACAATCTAGGAAAGTCTTTTAGAAAGACCTCCGAAAAGTCTCGTACGATAGGCACGTCCTTAAATCACTTATCCTTTGACTTGTCTTCAGTATCCTTCTTCGTAATTTTTGCTAGAAAAATTGGGCAATCTTTTTTAATATATTTTTGAGTTTTAGTGCATGATATAATGCTCAACTTTAACTTCTTTCTTTTGTCACTTCTATCATCTTGGACTATCAAAACTTTATCTCCATAGGGAATCCGCATAATCTTTTCATCACACATGATCACCGCATGATGGTTCGCTAACCAATCCATGCCGATGATGACTTCAAAACTACCAAGTTCTACTGGCATTAGGTCAATATTGAATGGGTGACCTATCAATCCTAACGTACAGCCTCTAAGTTCGGTATTAGTTTCAGAGATTCTTCTGTCGGCTAATTCAATAGCATAGCTAACGTCTAAGGTATCAGGGGTTATATCAAGCAAGGTACTAAAAGTAGTTGACACGAAACTATTGGTCCCACTTCAACACTTCTATAGATCAAATTCCTTAAGCTTGTTTAAGGTTTAGTTATATTAGATAAATCTAACACAACTATAGTAGAAACTTTGTGTGAATGTATTAAAGATTATGCGAAATCTAATCTTTAATAAGAAGAACTTTTAATGGAACAGTAAAACACAACGAATTCAACAAAACACAAAAGCTCCAATATTATTAAGCAAATAATATGAATACTCTTAAAGTATTAGGGTTACAAAGAACTTAAAGCTATAAACTATACGACTTTGTATATTTTTCTGTATATGATTATGATATATAACTCTATACCCTAGGACCTCCTTTTATACACCAAGGAGTCCTAAACGGCTTACAATACTTTCCTAAGTATATCAAATCTTTTAAATAAATAACTTATACATATCTTTTACCAAAATAACTCATACAAATCACATAAGCACTACTAACAAACTCAGCAGTGCTAACTTCTTCACTAGCAGCATTAACTTTGTACTAACAGTAGTAACTTTTATACTAGCAGTAGTAACTTCCTCTAGTAGTAGTAACTTTGTACTGGCAACTGTAACTTCCACTAGCAGTCTTAAACACTTAGCATAATTTTCATTGAAATTCTCCAATAGCACTAACTTTGACTGAGCAACATTAACATCAATAAGAACAGCAGTAATACTAACAACATTAAGAAGACTTTTTTTCCTAACAATCCTCCCTTAAACTTGATATTTATATCCAAAATCATCAAGTTTCTTCATTGAAAGCTTCATTAATCACCAGTAGGATGCATCCAAACACTTCAAGGATTCTTAAGCTATT
>BQNB010136591.1:0-17977 GCA_026074375.1 Tanacetum coccineum
TTAGGAATTTTTATCAAATAGGTCTTTTAAAGGGTTTTGATGTATAGGTGTAGGGTGAAGGAAACACGGTTTGGAGATATTTAGAGAATTTTGAGTGGTGGCAAGCTAATTATATACAAGAATACATGTAAAAGGTGTTGCTAAGCCAAGACTCGACGAAACTAGGACGAAAATATACAAACTCTACATCGAACTATTTCTTTTTCTTTTCTCGACTCTTTCTTGAACATAAATATAAACATAAGCAAAATTGCAGCCCGTATATTTTTTTTCACTTTTTATCGATTTTTTCCGTACACTTTTGCCCTGCCATTTGCTTGAACGATATATTATAGATGCACTCCTACACTTGAGTTTTTAATACACAAAACATAAACTAACTAATGACCCGAATTGAGGTGGATCAACATAACATGGAGATTATTTAACAAACATATGGGGGTATTGACTTAACTTTTCTTCCCCATTCTTCCATAAAATTAATACTACCATGAATCTCAATCGTCCCAAAATAGTATTTAAAAGGATAAGGACTTAGCAACTGTGTACTCAATAATTAACTTGGATTAAAACAATAATGTACTAAAGGTGAGTACATACATGGTAGGCTAAGGCGATTTGGGTGTGACAATTGGTTCAAGGGTGACAATGCTCTTCATTAATAGTATGGCTTAACCAAAAAATTACGAGAATCGATGAAAAAGGATAGGCTCGGAAGGTTGTACTAGGGGTATCATGCACTAAAAATGAGTGCATGGCAAGGGTGTGGGGTAGTTATGTAGTCGATGTGACCATAATAACAATTACAGGTTTAAAACATCGGTTAATCCTAGTGCATCTTTTTTAGCAAATCCTAATACTTACTATGCGGTCTTAGGATGCATTACAAAAACAAGTTCTAAAATTTAATATACTACCGGTGCACTCATATAATTTAATACCGATACCAATGCTCCAGAAAAGGCGACAAAGACCATACGTACACATTCGTAATGACGGAATCGACACATATGACTGCACTCAAACCTTAACTCGAACAAGCTAAAGGTATAAATTATCTTGGGTATCAAAAATGGATACCCGAATTCCTAAAGATCTAAAGGCGAACCTCACATTTTTTGGGTGGAATTTTGAAAGTTTTTGTGATAGTCATATACATTCCTATCCATGAGACGTTATTAATACTCGGTTTTCACCGGTATGTGTCATAAAAAAATTTAAATTTTGGTTAAAATTACCTTTTATGCTATGTTTCGATATATTACCCATTATTTTAAGGACAAAGCAAATGACAAATGAAGGAATAGTTTCTAAGGCTTATTTCCCCCTACACTTAAGTTGAACATTGTCCCCAATGTTCTTTACAAGTACCCGTAAAAACAAATAAAGGGAAAAAACAAGTAAAAGAAACTAGTACTCCCCTGGTTTGCTCAATAATAGAGAAGAAACATGTGATAACTAGTTAAATCGTCCTCCAAGAATCGTCTAATGAAACTTTCTAAGAACTTCCAAGCTTCTTCTTATTATAACCTATAAATCAAAGACAAGAACAACTATACCAAGCGTAAAATCCATGAGTGAATGATAAATACAACCTCATTAACTAGGTTTAGACTCTACAAAAACAAATAAAGGATAGGATGAATGTCTTAATTTAATTGTGGTTTCCTGCAGGTTTTTAGGAAAAAATACAAATTCTGGAAATTATACAAGATTAATTTCTCAAAAATTAAATAAAATTGAATTTTCCTGTAGCAGGCCTGGCGACGCCGTTAGGATTAATCCTGACGCCGTCTCCAGGCTCTGTAAAGATTTTTTTTCCTTTTCTTCAAAAATCCATGTTCGCAAGTTCCTATTAGTTATTTCCTGCAAATTTTACTGCAAAAACCACAAAATTGATTAACACAATCAGATGACTCAAAACAAACACACAAGACACACCTAAAATGCAATAAAATAAAAGATTGGGTTGCCTCCCAATAAGCGCTTGTTTTTTTTCGAGTCTCGAGCCTGACTCTATGCTTATTTGACGCGCAAAAGATGGGTCTCCCCTACACTTAAGGTCAAGTGCGGATGATAGTAGCGACACACACCATTTCGATTGAGGTATGCTACATGAGGTGAAGGCGGTGTGTGAATGGTCAAGGGTTCTACTACCTTCATCCTAAAGCTACCTGAATCCTTTGGTTTGATGGGTGGATTTAAAGTTGGAGAAAAATTATGACAAATAATCGGGGTTATGTCTTTCTCATAGAGATTATGCTCTAATGATTCTTTATCCATACCGGTTCCCATCATCTTTATATCGACTTCATCTTTATCTTCGTACTCAAGCTTATTTTCCTCAAATGAATGAAATATTGGCATTTTGAGGTTTGAATTTAGGTGTTGGTGAGGGGTTCTAAAGATAGTGGGTTTAATAGTAGAAATCATTGAGACCCTATGCACCATGATAGGCTTGAGTGTTTTAGGGGTTACTGTAGGGGTGTGAGTAGGAAATCTAGTGATCTTTTATATTTTAGTGGAATGAACTCTTTATGCCTCTATTTCGACCTTCAAGGTTGCTATCAAATTATCTGTAAGACACATAAACATGTATTTTGTTTTTCTCATATCTTCCTCCAATTGCCTAACTTGATCCCCCTGATGATCAATTAAATTCAGCATTTGTGCCTCTAATTCCTCCTGATATGGCCTTTTGGGAAACGTGAATTCTACCTCATACTCTAATAACACTTCATTCCTCATTAAAGATTATACTCGACACTCCATACTTTCTAACTCCTGTTCTAAAGTGGCATCTATAGTCGAAACTTTCTTTTTCAGAAAAGATTGGGTCGTTCCACTCTTCTTCTTCGTGTTGGGCTAAATCCTCGATGGTTTCCCATGCTTCTTCCGGCCTTAATTTTCTAAGTCTCCCACCTGATGCATAGTCAATGTCTAGCTGGATGGTGTAGTCGACATGATCGTAAAAGATTTGAACTTGAAGCCATAGATTAAGACCATGACGAGGGACTTTTTAGAGTAAGTCCTTAAAACGAGTCCATGCGTCATAGAGAGATTCGTCTTGACGTTGTTGGAACATCAAGATATCCTTTCAAAGTTTATCCGTTCTTCCTGGTAGGAAAAATTGTGCGAGGAAACGAGTGGTGAGATCATCCCAAGTCGAGATGGATCCTGCAGGTAGACGATCAAGCCAATTCATAGCTTGGTCACGAAGAGAAAAGCAGAATAGACGTAAATGAATGGTATTTCTTGTAGCACCACTAAGGTCAATGGAATCTACAATCTAAAGAATGTCCTTAAGATGTTGGATCGGGTCTTCGAACATAAGTCCATGGAATGCACATCCATTTTGCACCAACCGGATGGTGTCGGATCGCAGGGGGACACCTTGGCTCCTTCGGGAAGCTCAATGGTGTTGTGGTAGCCCTCGTAGCTAGGTAAGGAGTAATCTCTAATAGTACCGATAGGATTCGCATCTCCCATGATGGTTGACGAGAATGATTTACGAAACAAATAGCACGAAGAAAAGATAGACTACAAGAAAGCTAATATAACGGAAATAAAATCTCACTTGAAAGGATTCAAGCGAGTAGAACTAAGCTTAACAAAGTTTGAAACCTAACTATTCCCCACGCAGCGAGGCCAAAAACTTGATGCGGTTGTCGTAATGACTTCAACAAGAAGTTTTACAACTCCCTAGGCAGAGTACCTAATCGTTGTAGCGTAGTATAGGCAAGACTCGGGAGTTGTTATCATTCTCTGGGGGAATAGGTTGTAAAGGCTCGAACAGAGCTTAGCCGAGATCTACGGGATTGAAAGGAGATTATTTTTGTATTTTTTATATTTTATAGAAAGCAGATAAAATTAATGGTTTGATAGGTTGGTTGATTAACTAATTAATTAAACTAAATATAATCTATACTACTGGTGATAACTTTATGATAAGATAGTGTATTTATTTAATTATGCATTACTCATTAGATTGCTTCTCCTAATCTGTTGCCTTGTCACACTCGTGATGATCTGTGTAAGTATTTCCTAAGTCATGAACGAATTACACAAAACCGCCATCTATTTAATATTCCGTTAAGGCAACGCACAAGTAAGGTAGTATGAAGACTATTACAAGGCCCTGAGAGTATATTAAACATAATTGAAATATCTTAAGAGGGATCAACCATATTAGGGGTAAGGTAGTATGAAGACTGTTACCAGATGGTATCCTTTCTACACATCTCGCGTTTCCCTAGACGTCTATGCCAATTTAATATCTTATAGCTAGTTTTCTAAAGCCCAACGCGCACATTCATCACAAGAAGCAACAGTAAAAGGATCTACAATCCAACTTTCATGCATTCATAAGTAAATACAAGGGAGGGTTTAGCCTAACATGTTATACAGGAAGCAAGAACATAGATCAATCAAACAACACATAGAGATATTGAATGATTAAGGATAAATAATCTTACTTGATTAAAACATGGATTAAGGTCAGTTACAATAGGGTTTTTAAGCCCTAAAGACAGCCTAAAAGCAGACAAAATACTTAGGGTTCGGATCCCCAAAAGTTATACAAAGTTACACACTTAAAACCCTAAATTCGGTTTTATATATATAGAGAAATCGTCACGACGGCTTCCAGTTGGATTCGCGACGCCGTCATAAAAAAGAATCTTCTAGGTCTGATTTAAGTCGGTTACGTCCTGACGCCGTCGTCATTTTCTTGACGCCGTCACTAGATAGATCACGACGGCCTCGCTTTATGCTTGTGACGCCGTCTCCACGCTCTGTATGCACAATTCTTCAAGAGATTTGGTGTAGGTTTGTAGTCTTGTTTGTTTCCTCTCTAAATAAGCCTAAGTCACGTGTATTTCCTTCAAATGTCATCCAAGTGCTAAAAACCTAAAAACAAATGATTAAGCACATAATATAGGCATATTTGCATGATTAAAGGGGTTTAATGACTCAGAAATAGTGTATAAAATGACACCTCATCAGCTCTCTTGTCCAGGAGCTATGAAACCCTCAGGTTGGTTCATATATATTTCTTGTAACGACCCACTCCGGAAAGGAGGCCGAAACATCATAATCATGGTGTCATATCAAAGCATAATAAAGGCATAAAGTCATAAATGATATCATAAAACAAGGTGGAAAGCCGGAATCAAACATCGGCTCCCGATTATGAGATCAACATGAATAACAAAAAGAAAGTCTAAAGGACTAAAAACATGTTATGTCCAAGATATATATATCTCATCAAAGTGTCCCTGCGATAAAAGAAAGGAAGCTAAAGGATCACTTCCTAAGCACAAAAAACACTCTCCTCAAGCCCAATCCTCCCTCTATATACCTGCCGATAAGAACGAGAAAAGAGAATACGGCTGTGCATAACCTCAGTGAACTGATATAATACAATGTAAGTAATAAGTAGAATCATGGATAATAAATTATTAAAAGCAGCGGAAAGGAGATCATGAGTGTCCATAAGGAAACCTAGATAATACATCATAAGGAATAGAATAAACATGGTAAAACATTGGTAACGGAAGTCAAAGATGACCTGAATATCATGGATAGTATAAACCTACATAATAAGGAATGCCCACGAGCTCATCTAATCATACATGTCATAATCAATAATGTCCGTGAATACACGCATATAATAGAAGGGGCTGCCCTCAACATGTAATAGAGGGGTACCACTTTATAATAATATGGGTGGAGGAACAGCCTCCAATGTGATTGGGATGTAGGACACACACCAACCAAATCACCATGAACCGTTAAACATGTTAAACTAGGATCACCCATACGCCCCGATTAAAATGAGCCAAACATGAAATATAATCTGATAACATAAAAGGACGCCGCGTGAAATCACGCTCAACGCGAAAGAGTCCGACACAGGTGCCTCATGTGTCACGGTCTGGAGAAATAAAAAAAACAAATAAAAATTATAAAAATACTATAAAAATAAAAAAAAAACCAGAAAAAAAAAAAAAAAAAAAAAATAAAAATTAAAAAAAAAAGAAAAAAACACATAACCACCCCCCCCCCCCCCCAACCCCTCCCCCTCGCCCCACCCCCCCCTCCCCCACGGCTCCCCACCCCAGCCCCACCACCCCGCCCCCCATCCCGTACCAACCCACCCCACCTACTCACCCCCACTCCCCCCCCCCCCTCCACCGCCCCACCACCCCCCCCCCCCCCCCCCCCACTCACCTACCACCCCCCATCCCACCCCCCCCCCCCCCAATTTAGCCCCCCCTGCCCCCACCCCCCCACACCCCCCACCCAGCCAAGGAGGACCGATCCAGACCCACAAAGGTCCTAGCGTCTATAATAGCATCCCGGAGCAAAAGACAAAGTCTAGAAATCAAACAGTAATGGGATCATGGCAAACAGACACCAAAAAAAAGGGGAATCATAGTGCAGTTTCAGGGGATGAATCATGAAAAGAAGAATGTCCTTACATGAAAGGACCGTAATATTCCGTACCTTATGACCCGCATAACACCGGAAAGAGATTGATAAAAGATGGAAGCTATACTCCAGCTTTAAGGCGATCTACATGTTAAAGGCCATTATATAAGTTTACTTGTTCCATAATAAGGTTCTACTTTCCAATTTTAGCCAACTTTTCTATTTTTAGCAACTTCTAGTTTTGTAGTAACTTTTCTAAATTAGAATGATTCCTTGATTAGTAGTTCCATGATTAACATATTTCATATTAATAATTTTCATATTCAGTATTCTTGATATATTGGGTACTTTCTAAAAATAGCACTTCTAATTATAAGTAAGTTTCCAAAAAATAGACTTTCCTTAAATAACTCCCAAAAATGATAAACTTTCCTGAATTAATAAGTTCCAAATAAAACATCCCAAAAATAAAACTTTTTAAAAATAGCAGGTTTCTATAAATAGCAGTTTTATTCTATAAAATAGCAGGTTTTTCTATAAAATAGCAGGTTTCTATAAATATCATGTTTCTATTCTGTATTTAACAATCCAACTAACTCCCTTATATTACAGTAATTGACGCAAATTAGATCCTTTTATTATTAATTTTAAATTAAACATGAATTCTTTAATTATCCATTTTTTGCAAAACAAGAAGCCCTTATAAATCAAATATGGTCATTTTCATACTAATACTTTAAATTACTGATCATAACCTTGTACTTTTCATAATTTTATAAACACTTTATCCCCCTCAGTTTTAAATACAATTCGAATTATAATATATGATATAAAATTAATCATGTTTAACCCATAACAATTATCAAATTACAATTTGATACCCTTCCACTTATTTTTCTCAGAATCTGATACATATTATTAAACATGTCCAATATCAGCCCCAATGTTTCAGAAATTACAAAACCCCCCCTTATTATTACGTTTAAAACATACAAATCGGGTAACCAATAAATGCACAAAACCCTAATTAGAATTTTCCCGCCATATTACATAATTTCTCTACATTCATAGCATGATATGGGACCTGGGCAAAATAACAACCCAAACCTAATACGTTTTCCAAATTCATTCCTTCATTTTCCTTCATAATTCAAAAACCGGCAAGAATTTGAAAATTCCCGTACAATAATTATCTAAACCATTTATAAAAATTTTCTAAACAATTAATCTGTTCACACATTATTATCAATCATAAAAAATATAAAATCTAAGCATAAAATTATTTAACCGAAACAATTCTTGCAATTATTTAGGATTAGATCATGTTTAAGCTTAATAAATTCAAAATACCGTCATGGTAATTTTTCTCATGAACATATCAGATCTATAATAATGTAAAATGAGTATAAAAAATACGTGAATAATTATGGATGATTTTATGAATTTATTGAGTCCGGCTAAGATTTTTCGAATTCAAAAGAACACCAATAAATGAATCAAGCTTCAAACGAAATGAACCAATACAATAATTTTCTTAGCTCCCTTTGTACTCCCAAGATACCCTAAATAAAAATCTTTCCTTCCTTGCCCTTGAAAAAATTATGGAGCCGCCACTTTACTTGTTTAGGGTTTTGGAAATGGTTTTTCAAAGATATTTACAAATGACAATTGTAATATAAAAAGATATACAACATAAAATTGTGCCGAGTTTTTTTTTGGGTATTCAAGGATGAAAATCAGATTTAATTTTGTCCTAAAAATATTTTAATATCTTTCATGTCAAACTTTGATTTCAACATGTCTTTAGTAGATTTGATCATCTTGTCGTTACTGCCAATGATAAGCATATCATCAACATATAAACACAAGATTACATATCCACTACTTGTGTCTTTTACATAAACACACTTGTCGCATTCATTAATTTTGAATCCACTCTCTAACATGGTGTGGTCAAACTTTTGATGCCATTGTTTGGGAGCTTGCTTTAAGCCATATAATGACTTAACAAGTCTACAAACTTTGCTCTCTTGTCCAGGAGCTATGAAACCCTCAGGTTGGTTCATATATATTTCTTCTTCTAAATCTCCGTTTAGAAATGCCGTTTTCACATCCATTTGGTGAACTTCCAAATTTCTTAATGCGGCAATAGCAAGTACCATTCTAATCGAGGTTATTCGCGTAACAGGCGAATAAGTATCAAAGTAATCTAGACCTTCACGTTGTCTATATCCTTTGATTACCAATCTTGCTTTGTACTTATCAATGGTGCCATCGGCTTTCATCTTCTTTTTGAAGATCCATTTATAGCCTAGTGGTTTACAACCAGGAGGTAAATCCACGAGCTCCCACGTATGATTTTGTAAAATAGAATCTATTTCACTTTTAATGGCTTCTTTCCATTGATGCCCTTCCGAGGAAGTTACCGCTTCTCGGTAAGACGTGGGTTCATTTTCTACCATAAAAGAAACAAAATCGGGTCCAAACGATTTCTCGGTTCTTGCCCTTTTGCTTCTTCGCGGTTCAACCTCTTCTTCCTCGAGTTGATCTTGTCTCTCATCATGGAGATCATTATCATCTCGTTGTCTCTTATCTTGGACAACTTCTTCATCTAATCTAGATAAGCTTCCAGTTTCTTTCGTTAAACAAGGAAATATATTTTCAAAGAAGGAAGCATTCCTTGATTCCATTACTGCATTCTTTTGTATATCCGGATTTTTTGAGTCATGTACACTGAAATGATAAGCACTGCTATTATTAGCATATCCAATGAATATACAATCTACAGATTTAGGTCCAATCTTTTAGGCCTTGGGTGTCGGCACAGCTACCTTGGCTAGACACCCTCACCCTCGTAAGTACTGATATGATTGTTTTCTTCCCATCCATAGTTCATAATGGGTCTCTTCTTTTTCCTTACGAGGTATCTTATTTAAAAGATAAGTAACCATTAGAATGGCTTCCCCTCATGTGTCCTGGCTTAAACCAGAACTTATCAACATGGCATTAAGCATTTCTTTCAAGGTACGGTTCTTATTTTCGGTAATATCGTTTTGCTGAGGTGAATAGGGAGCAGTGAACTCGTGTCTTATTTCATGTTTCGCATAAAGCTCGGCGAATGGAGACACATATTCACCTCCTCTATCACTTTGTACAACCTTGATTTTCCTACCAAGTTGATTCTCAACTTCGGTTTTGTATAGAACAAACTTGTCTATAGCTTCATCTTTACTTTTCAACAAGTAAACGTAGCAATAGTTTGTACAATCATCAATAAACATGATAAAGTACTTATTGCCACCTTTTGTGGGTAGTGATTTCAAATCACATATGTCTATGTGTATCATATTAAGTGGTTCGGTTTTTCGTTTAACCGATTTAAAAGATGATCTTGTAAGTTTGGCTTCGACACAAGTTTCACACTTATATTTTGAATCAATATGGAAATTTGGTATGCTATTAAATTTAATCAAACAATGCATCGAATTAAAATTTACATGTTCAAGACGACCATGCCAAACATTAGAAGACTCAATTAAGTAAGCTGAAGAATTCATTTTATTGATATTATTCATAACCACCATTACATTGAGTTTAAACATACCATTTAGGGCATATCCCTTAGCAACATACATTTGTTTCTTAGAAAGAACAAACTTATCAGACTCAAAAACAAGACGAAAACCAAACTTGTTCAACAGCCAACCGGACACAAGATTCTTGCGAATCTCCAGTACATACAAGACATTAGTCAACTTGAGCTCTTTCTCGGATGCCATCTTCTAAATAACATCTCCTTCGCCCTTAATATCAGCAGTTGTAGAGTTGCCCATGTACAAATTCTCTCCATTGTCAACCGCTCTGAAAGAGTGAAACATACTCTTATCAGCACACACATAACGGGGTCAACACAAAAGGTTGAGTGGAAAATTCATAGGTTTTATAGTAAACAGTTTTTTTGATACAAGCTCAATAGTGGGTTACGTTGTTATACACCCATAGTTTGTAATAAAATGCAACACATACAATTATCATGAAAAATAGTATTATTGCCCTAAGCTCATGACACCGAAACCTTAGGTTAAATAATCATAAATAATTGCCCCAACGGGTGTCTTTGCCAAAACACCCGTAAAGTTATTCAAATGTGTGCTATTGGTTACCGACAGTATAGGTACACCAACGGGGAGACCAGTCCCAAATAGATCCTATTCATCACATTCGCGCTTACTCCGATGAGTAATTAACGGTTCATGATAATGGGGACTTAATGGCAAAAGTAGGGACTTAGGCAATAATGTATCAGGATAGCATACATAAAAATACTTGCATTCATGGTTTATAGCATGTATCCCCCTCGCGGGTTTATGAAACATTAACAAATTGAATGCGAGACTATGAACTCACCTTAACAGTACAGGGAAAATTGATTGATGGCAAAAGTATATGAAATGAAAGTAACGGTTTCGTCACACAAACTGGGTAATATGTCAAGTCATAGTTTGATTGGATATGTTTTATGTCATAAAGCCTTTAATGTAATATCATTTTGATTGAAATATTATGGAAATATCGTATCACTATTTGGGCCATCATAATTCAGAGGTCATGTAGTAAACGTTTGAGGAGCCAGGACACTTTAAATCGTAAATCCAGCAAACTCGTCAAAACGTATACCCAAATTGAACTCCTCACATGAAGCTCCCTAGTAATGTGATACATTATAGTTATAAGTTTTTCAAAAGTTATCGATGATAAAATACGTTAAATATAAATACTTCATATAATTTATAATACGTCGATCGTTAATTAATAACGATAAATGTGCCGAGGTTTAATAAAATTGGGTTTTACAATATTTATTTATATTTTTATTATTTATATAAAAATATAATATTTTATCTTTTTAAGAATATCAAATTGGCAATAATTACCCTTGGATTATAATTAATTACAATAAATAACTTAAATATAATAAAGTATATAATTTCAATCCCTTAATTTTTAAAACTTGGCAAGACAACCCAAGGAAGTTTTAAGTTTAATAAAATGACATTTTTTACAGCCCCTCTAAATTCATAATTTCATAAATTTACAAAAAGAATACCCCATTAGCATAAAATATTTTGCAAAACAAGTCCCAAAATTAACATACAAGCTTATATTAAGATTCCAAAAAGAGATTTGAAGCTTATAGATTTTTAGAATAAGCTAAAAATAAGATGTTTTAACATAACAAAAGTTTAGATTAAGGATTTGTTTAGCTAGAAATCAAAACGGGTCGTTTTAGGGTTTTTAAATAAAAACGCATGGTTTTTAAGCTCAAATCTTTTAACAAGAGTTCATACATGATCTAATAAGCCTTATAAGAGTTATAAAAATATGAATGATAGCTTATTGAACAAGAATTTGAGCTTAGTGTTTGAGAAAAATTGGGTCGAAATGTGGTTTTATAGACACTCCGTAAGCCTAGTTAAACGACTTGCAAGGCTTCATTTCTTGACTTCTTGGCTTCCTTCCTGGTCTTGTGACTTCTGTTGCTTCTCCTTGATCCTTATTAAGACTCCATTCATGAATATGATAGAAATTTGAGGTGTGGGTTGAATGAGAAGGGTGGGTCCTCTTTTATAGGGTCGAATGACCTTGGAGCCTAAGTTTGGGGTGATGTGGTGGTTAATTCTTGGAGGGTGCTGACTTAGGAGAGCTAGGAGGTGAGTATGATAGACTATGTTAGTATCTAGGAAGTGTTGGAAGAGTTTTGGAGGGTGAGGTGGCCGCAGCTAGTAACAAGCAACAAGGAGGTGACAAAGCAACTCTTGGAGGCCAAGGATATGGAGGGAGTTGGCTAGTAAGTGTGCTTTGTGTAAGTAGCTTAGTCATGGATGTGGTAGGGTGTTTGGTTTGATTTAAAATGGGTAGAAATGGTAGGAAAAGGGCACGGGTTTGGTTTTGTAATAGGTTAGGTTTTAGGGTTTTTAATTCGTGTACATTAGAGTAATAAGGAGAGAAATGACATTTAAATGTTGTGCATTGTAATCTTATATCATGTGTTGATTTGTTTGTACGAAATCTTTAAGAAAAACGTAAGTAAAATGGCTTATTTGAATTCGTGCTTAATGACTTGTACATTGTGCATTAAAGAGCTTGTACCTTATTTTAGAAGGAATTCATATTTGAATTTTATGCGTAGATTACTTGTACACTTGCTTTGATTGATTGTACATTCACTTTGAATGTTTACATTACACAAAATTAGGGTTTTGACGTAAATGTTAACGGTTAATGCTTGTTTTGGTATAACGTTTTGAAAAGTACGTTAAATGGATAATGTACTTGGTAAAAATGATATTAGGGCATAGACTTGACATATTAGGATATTTACATGATATAAACATAGAAAGATATGGGCATAGGTAGGTTGTAGTAAGTCTCGTTAACTTATGATCCAAGTTAACTTTGGCAAGAATGAATAAACAAAAAATTTCTTGTAAAAAGGTTGAAATAATATATATAGATTGAGTATTACAGAGAACTCTCTAATTTCTAATAGATGTGATAGAATTACATTGAAGAAGAATTTGCGGGTAAATTATATTAGCAACATACATTTGTTTCTTAGAAAGAACAAACTTATCAGACTAAAAAACAAGACGAAAACCAAACTTGTTCAACAGCCAACCGGACACAAGATTCTTGCGAATCTCCAGTACATACAAGACATTAGTCAACTTGAGCTCTTTCTCGGATGCCATCTTCTAAATAACATCTCCTTCACCCTTAATATCAGCAGTTGTAGAGTTGCCCATGTACAAATTCTCTCCATTGTCAACCGCTCTGAAAGAGTGAAACATACTCTTATCAGCACACACATAACGGGTGCCCTAGTATCAACCCACCAACCACTTTTGTTAGAACCTACCAGGTTAACTTCAGAGATCATGGCAATGACGTCAGACACCATAACAATCATGTCCATATTATCATTCACTATATTAGCCTGACGTGGATTAACCCGCTTTGGCATCTTGCAATTAGCAGCACGGTGACTGACTGGTCACAATTATAGCAAGTCTCATGGAACTTCTGTTTTACATATCCAGCTTTAGGCGCAAGGTACTCAGCCTTCCCTTTGCCCTTCTTGTCATTTTTGCCTTTGCCTTTTCCTTTTGCCTTGGAATTAGACTTTGAAGATGACCTAGCATGCTCAACCATATTAGCCTTGGCAGAATCAAGTGTATAAGTGTTTTTCTGAGCCAGCTTGTTGTCCTCTTCAATATGAAGACGAACAACCAAGTCTTCAACACTCATCTCTTTTCGCTTATGCTTCAAGTAGTTTTTAAATTCTACCCAGCTTGGAGGTAACTTTTCAATAATAGCAGTAACTTGAAAAGTTTCACTTAAAGTCATTCCCTCAGCATGAATGTCGTGTAGCAAAACTTGCAGATCTTGAACCTGGGTTATCACATTCTTTGAATCAACCATCTTGTAATCCAAAAAACGAGCTACCATGAATTTCTTTGTACCAGCATCCTCAGTTTTGTACTTGCGTTCCAAAGACTCCCATAATTCTTTGGCGGTCGTGGTATTGCAGTACACGTTGCACAAAGAGTCCACCAAACCATTCAAAACATAGTAGTGACACAAAAAGTCTGAAGGTTTTCATGCTTCCACAGCTTACACAACATGTGCATTAGAGGGTTGACCTTCCTTAGGAGGTTCCACTTGAGGTTCAGTCTCGTTTAAGAACCGCACAAGGTTTAGGGTAGTGAGATAGAAGAACATCTTCTGTTGCCACCTCTTAAAATTTTGTCCATTGAATTTTTTTAGTTTTTCAGCATGATTTGCAACTGTGTTGGTAACCGACGCACCAGTTACGTTCACAGGAGCAGTCACATTAGTATCGATTGCCATCCTAAAAATTCACACACAAATAATTAAATAATTGTTATAAATTGGTATTTAAGAAATTCAATAGTGATTTCTATAGCTTATACCAGATCTGCTTCAAAGAAACTCAATCTTGGTTTCAATGAATCAACAAATCAGTTTAATAGAAAATCAATCTTGATTTCAATGTAAACTGATTAGAACAACTGCTTTAAAAAATGCTATAGATCTGTAATTCCAATTCTGTAAATTAAAACTGATTTCCAAAGAAACTCAATCTTGGTTTCGACAGAAAATAATTTATAAATATAAAATCTGTTAATAATAATTAATCCGATTAATAAAAGCGTTTTTTAATTCTGTTACACATAATCTGTATTTAGATTGTTGGAAACATAGTTTGGCAAAATGTGTTTTTACAAACTTTGAACATTTTTAATATATGTATATGTTATATATATTTACATTAGCTTGTCGTTTTGCATTCTCTTTGAAGAGAGCTTCGCAACGAGCTAAAGTATGTCCAAAATGGAGTTGATATGAATGAGATATCGTGTCTTAAAATGAGACACGTGAAACACAAAATCTGAGAAAATGAAAGTATCCCACATCGCCCAAAATGTGAAGTGGGAAAGTGTGATTCGGATTCTTTCAAGTTTTCTGTAAATCTATTTTAGGAATAGATTTAAACTTATCGAATAAGTTTGTACAAAATATTTTTGTGTAATAAAAGAGATACAAATCGGGTTTTTTAATTGATTTGTATAATTATGGCATATATATTTTCGTGTGAAAAAATCTATACAAATTAGCTTTCTTTATAATTGATTTGTATAATTCTAGAAGATATATTATCTTGGAGGACAAGATAATTTTTCACTATAAATATAGCCATAACCTCATTCAATTGACACAACCAAAAAAAATAAAGCTTCATAGCAACCAAGTTCCAGCAATCCTTTCGATCAGAATCATACGACTGCTTCCGTGATATTTCAGGCAAGTTTGTCAGGTCCGGCAAGGGGTGTGCACGATTCGGTTTGGGTCGGTTTTTGGCTAAAACCGAAACCGAACCGAAATATTCGGTTTTTATAAAACCAAAAACCAAAACCGTTCGGTTTTTGGCGGTTCGGTTTTTTGGTTTATTATCGGTTTCGGTTCAGTTTTTTGGTTTTTTCGGTTTTAAACCGTTTATATTTGGGTGTGGCCAATATATATCAAAAAACTTGTTTTACGTCGAAAATTTGTTATTATTCTTTACTTGTTTTGTCAATATGAGCCTAATAATGTTTATCTCAAATTTCTACAATTACACACATATAAATGAGACACACACACATGCAAATTAATATACAAATAATATGATCACTGTCATATATGTAATGCTATATTGTCAAATAAACACACGTACACGACAAACACACATATAAATATTAAGATATATATATTATAATTACACCCACAAAATAAATATGAATTAAAAAAATATTTCTTTATTATTTATTTATATTATATAAATTATATATTATATAATAAAATAGGTTCGGTTCGGTTCGGTTTTTACGGTTCGGTTTTTGACGAAAACCAAAATCGAACCAAAATTTTTTGGTTTTTGAAATAGTAAAAACCGAACCATCGGTTTCTAGTTTCGGTCGGTTTTTTCGGTTCGATTTTTTCGGTTTTTGGTTCGGTTTCGGTTTCTTCGGTTTTTTCTGCTCACCCCTAGGTCTGGCTGTACAACAGCTTTGAATGTTGTACCCTGGGAGACAGACAACGAATCTGTTTTAAGATTGTAGGGAAACATGTATGTTAATACAAATAATGTCTAAAGACGTTATTTATATTTTTCGACCTCACAACGTTTTGATAATAACAAAATGTAAAAACGTTTACGATAAAATTAAACGTTTACAAATTATTAATCGTAAAATTCCATTTCTAAGATTAGTGATCACTTAAGGTATGAACAAACAAATCATTAAGCATGATTAGTGATTAAGAAAATATTTTTCTCTCAACTATTACATTTTTACAAAAGATTTTCACAAAATTAATTATACAAAATATTTTATAATTAAAAGAAAAGTTTTATTAAAAACATAAAATTTGAAATTCAAATTTTCCCCCTAAAACGGAAGCTTCTACACCAGATACAACATTCCCCACAAAAAAACAAAAAAGGTAGCGGAGTCTAGGTGGCGACCCCCTTATAAGCCTGGCGGCCCCCTTACATATATGGGACCGCCAGGACCGCCACCAGTGACCGTTGGTTTTCAGTCTCTTATTTCTCTCTCTAAAACTTCTTTCTTTCGCTAAAATTCTTGATCACTAACATACTTAGATCTTATTTCAAGTGATCTAATCTCTTCTTTTCATCTCTTCCCTCTCATTCAAGTGCAAGAGAAGAACACTCGTATTCGTCAAGAAACGAAGTGTTAATTAGTGATCTCTCCTCTTTTCTTCTAAAACCTTTATTGTATTTATATGATTCGGATATTGTCTAGATCCGATAGTGTAGATTTTGTGAGTGGGTATATCTTGTGAAGTGGTAGATTGGTTCTAGCTAAGATTAGGACTCGACATTTAGCTTAGTGTCAGAAAATAACGTAAGCGACGTGCAAACGGTTTTCTCCGCCTAAAGGGAGCTTGTTGACATAGTGAAATCTCGAGTCAGATACTCGGGGAGTGGAGTAGGGCGAAGAGGTGCTTCGTAGCCGAACCACTATAAAATCTTGGTGTCTTGGTTTGGTTGTTTCTTTCCTTATCTCTTTACATTATTATTGTTGTTATCTAGTTTTAGTTTAGATAGTTATTGTTTGTTCATATTGAGAATTGGTTAAACATATAACTCAGATCTAAACATTTTTTGTAAGTAAACTTTTGAAACGTAAACAAACATATAAACTATTCAACCCTCCCCCCCTTTCTAGTTTCCATAATTGGTATCAGGAGCAAGGTCACTCAAGATTTTAAAATATATTGTATTATAAAGCTTGGATCGATCTATGAATTCCAACAAATATCTAGAAGGGCAATCTATTCAAAGACCACCACTCTTTGAAAGCGATAGTTTTATTTATTGGAAAAATAGATTCGAGACATATGTTAAATCAAAAGATCTAGATCTTTGGCATGTTATTAACAATGGTGATTTTCAACCTATTGTACAAAATCCGAAAACCAAATTAGATGAGGTTATCTCTTTTGAAAAACAAATTGATGATCACAAAAAGAGACTTGCGAAAAATAATGAAGCCAAAATGATTATTTACAATGCTTTGCCAAGAAAAGAATATAAAAGAATTTTCATGTGTAACACGGCAAAAGAAATTTAGAAAACCTTGTTAACAACCCATCAAGGTAATAGCCAAGTCAAAGATAATAAGATCGATCTTTTGGTTCAACAATATAAACAATTCGTCATTTCCGAAGACGAATCTATAAATAGTGCTTTTGCTAGATTTAATACTATTACTACTAGTCTTAAAGCTCTTGATGAAGGTTATTCTAGTAAGAACTATGTAAGGAAGTTTCTTAGGGCTCTACATCGTAAATGGAGAGCAAAGGTCATGGCGATTGAAGAGTCAAAAGACTTAACGTCACTATCTATTGATGAACTTATCGGGAACCTCAAAGTTCACGAAATGATCATCAAGAA
>BQNB010136592.1:5643-17977 GCA_026074375.1 Tanacetum coccineum
TTTAAAAGTTTTCTTTTATAGATCTATAGTTCATATATTTTTTGTGCGTTTCCTAATAGCATTCACTGTCGTAAGAAACCACCGTCTGTGTCGTCGGAAAAGTTGTTATTCGCTGGAAAAACCGCCGCTGACTCGTCGGTAAAAATAGCCACCACAGCCGATTTAGTATTTTTCTTTACAAATCTCTGTTATTAAATAAATTTGATTTTTTTACAAAAATCTTATCATTATTTTTTTTAACTGATTTTCATAAGAAATTTTTATGTATTTGTGTTTCTTTTACAAATATGATTTTATAGTATTTATCTTGAATATGTTTTTTATATTTTTTGTAAATGTGATTTTGTTATGATTTTTTCTCTGAATTTGATTTTCTTTTTGGTGTTTTGCAGATCTTTTTTGCCAGATGTGTGTATCTGCCGTCGTACCTTTATCACAAACAGGATTTTTCATATTTTGTTATGTTTGTCTTTTTTTTAGAATTTCTTTTGATAGATCCATATATTTATTTTGTAGATATGAGGTTTGTCTTTTTTATATAGTTTTGAATGTTTTTTATATATCTATTTGTTTTTTTATAGATCTCGCCGGAGTCTGTGTTCACCGCCGAAATATGCTTAGCCGCTGCTGGAATATGTTTAGATGTTGCCGGAAACTGTTTAGACGCCCGAAACCTTCTTAACCGTGCCGAAACCTGCATAGCCGCGACCACAATGTTACAACCTCAAATCTTTTCAACCAACACGTCACAGCTAAAACCACAAGGTTTTTAAGTTTTCGGGTTGATTTTTAGTTTTTTTTCTATATCTATATATATTTGTTTTAAACCCATACATAAAACAACTTATGAAGGTTTATATATAGATCGGGATTCTTATATAATGTTGACAAACTTTTTTTCAGTCTGACGTCGGAATTTTTTGAGCCGTCGCCGGATTCTTCCTTGTCAACTGCCTAAATCTTACGTGTCAGCTGCTGGAATCTTTTGGGCCTCAACCGGAAACTGCTCCTATGGCCGAAAATGTATAGTAATCTAAGAATTAATAAAGAGAAAAGTGCAAATATGCTCCTTGTGGTTTGCAAAAATTGCAGACTTACTCCCCAACTTCACGAAAGTGCAGGTGGCCTCCCCAGTTTGAAACTTTCATTGCACTTGTGCTCCCTGTCAGGGAGCACGAATGCAATGGGAATTGAAACTTCCATTGCACTCGTGCTCCCTGCCAGGGAGCATGAATGCGACACAAGTTTCGTGTTGGGGAGGCCGCCTGCACTTTCTTGAAGTTGGGGAGCAAATCTGCAAATTTGGGAAACCACAGGGAGCATATTTGCAGATTTCTCATTAATAAATTTTGTTTAAAAGTTTGTATAAATTTATCTGTTTGTTTGAGTTTTGTTATAAAGTTAGTATATTTGTTAGTGTAGTCGTGGATAGTTTTTGTTATAAAGATTTTAGCAAGATTTATTGCCGGTGTGTTTTGATGGTAGGGCCAATGATTTTGCTCGAGACTTTTAAATGTATGCTTCATACTTAAATGTTATTGAAATTTATTATTTGGAGTTGGTATTCACAATGCAAACTATGAATAAACTTTGTGTTATTATATTTGATATTTTTGTTTGTTTATTTGAGCCCATCTTTAAAATCGAACAAAAAAAAGCTTCAATGTAACGCTCCTTTTTGCCTCGACTGAGTCAATATCAGCTTTTTGCTATTGATATTTACTGATTGAGACATGCTCCACTGAAGTTTTTAAATTTATTAATAGTGATTTGTACCCGGTTTCCTACCACTTTTCTCAAGAATTTCAATCCATTTTATATTTTTATTATTTTTTGACTAACTCTCGAACATTGAGAAATTTCAAATTTGCAATATGAAATTCAAATTAATTTAACTTTTTGAGACATGAACTTTTTTGAAAACATCAATTAAGAATTTAAAATTGTCAACATTGAATTTGATAAAAACTTTAACTCTGACATTATGTTAGTGTACAAGTTTTGATGGTATTTTTTTACTTTACATAAGCAATTTAACACATGTTTGTACCTTGACAAAGACAATATCAAATTTAAATAGATAAAGAAAAATAGTGTTTTAATTTAAAAATGTAACAACTTTCTTAATTAATTTTTATTTTTTAACAAATAAATGGACATTAAAGATTTTACTAGCTGATTTCGAAAATATAAAAGACGGTTTAATTTAACCTATTTTTTCGAGCAGAACCGGTTGAATCGGCTGGGTCGAACCGGGTTTCAGAACATTATGTTTAATCTACAAACCATCAAACTTGTATTATTTTTCGTTTATGACTCATAAACTATTTTTTATCATTGCAATTATTTACCGCTAGGAATTTCCGCCACTATGCGCGAGTATTCGTCTATTTTTAACTGAAGTGTTATATTGTAAATTATAAAAGGACCGTACAATGACCATTTTGGGCCACTAACATATAATTGACATGCATTGTCGCTATATGTTTACTTTAATCAAGTTAATCTTTATAAATTATATTTTAAGTTATGGCTATACTTATACTAGTACTAGATTACTTACTTTGACTCCTAGATCGTAATTAGTTGTTATCTTCAAAAAATAATGTCCAACACCCAACTCTCATCTTGTCTTTTAATTACGAAAAGTCGTGCTTATACTGATTATTAATTGTGGGTGATGTAAACTGTGTTTATTGAATGAGTATAATGAGTACAATACAATGTATATATATTTTATATTTTTATTTATATTAATTATATTTATATTTATAATTTCTTATATTTATATATATATATTTATAATATATATTTTATATTTATATATATATATATTACTACACCATTGGGCCTATCATGGGCAATGCCTTTGGCCATTACATACACGTCTGCTAACATCCCCCCGCAGTTTGAGCGGGAGAGGAACGAACACTCGAGTGCGAGCGAAACTCATTCAAAATAATAACAGTTATGTAAAAGCTTTGGTTTGTGATATCTGCATTCTGATAACGAGAAGGTACATGTATGTACTTCGGATTGACCAAGCTGGCAACCAGTCACGGAACAAAGTGAATATCAATCTCATATGCTTCGTGGTTGATGTTGCACGGGATTAGTTATGAGTGAATTAATCGTACACTTACAATTGTCACAATAAACAAGTGTAGCGGTAAAACAATGGTGTATGAAGCTCTCGTTAAAAGATTACGTACCACATAGTTTCAGCAAACAACATTAAGCAACACCCTATCAGCTAATGCACTGGAGGCAGAGGGGATAGAATGGGAAACTTGCCTCTTTGAAGACCACGAAAGTCGATGTTGCAAGAAAAACACAATAACGGAGGTTTTTTATAGACCGACGTTTTGCTGTAGTGGGGACCCTGCCAATCTGCATAGAAATAAGGCAACCAAAGAAGATGTGGTGACTAATAGATGTCAATCCATTAGGGCATCAGTACCACGAATATACCCGCAAAAATCCGCCTTGAGAGCAGAGGAAATGAGGCTCTCAAGGATCCATTGCCATGTAGAGACAAACCTGCTGCACAGATAGATATATCAGGCGGTGAAAGTCAAAATACTGTTAGGGCCCCAGCAAGACTGCGATATTTAAGGGTAGGATCAGTCACAGGATCACCTTCAGCAGAAAGCTTTGATTTTCCGTGTCAACTGGTGAGTACGACAAGGATTAAATGAGCATGCCAGCTCGCTCAAGTAGCTCAATAAGCATACTTCTGTTGAGGAGAAACCATCCCCGATGTATTTGCGAGGTCAAGAAAGAGGGAATATACCCAAAAAATATTTTCAATGCGGACCCAAATCAGTCATAGAGAACTTCAGGGATTGTAAAAAGTCGGACAATATTACTTGGAAGAAAAGCTGTAGAGAAGCAGTTAATATAATGTCATCAAAATACAAAACACATGTAAGCTGTTATCGGACCCCCGCTTGTAAATATAAAGTGACGTGTCAATTCTGCTATGAATAAATCCAACTCGAGCAGCTTCATTGCTTTGCAAACTCTGAAAACTATGCCGTGGGGGCGTCTTGTAAGCCCATATAGAGATCGCTGTTTGTTAAAAAGACAAACATGATCAGGAATGTTGTGAATCCCGAAACCCCAGGAGGGCTGACTTGCTGCATTAAACTGTCGCGGATAATGAACCATATTAAAAATGCATTCTTGACATCAAGCTGCATGAACAGTCCAATGTTGAGAAAGAGCAAAAGGCTAAGTACCGTGAGAATAGTGGCCGGTTTAAACAACCGGGCCTATAATGGTCTCATCAACATCAAATACCTGTAAGCTGAAGGTGCTGCCCATCGCAACAAGGCGAGCCTTGTAATGATTAAGAGTGCCATCAGCTTATATTTATGCCGAAAAATAAAAAAATAAAAAAAGCACATAAGGAGAACCGAACAATGTTTCGCGTTGAGGCACGTCGTGGCACCAATAATCCAAGTATTATTTTAATTAAAGCATGATATTCATCAAGCATAGCACGATACCAATGTGGTCTTGAAAGCTGGTTCGTTAGGACTTTTGGATAGGGGAATAGTTGTACACAGATAAAGTATTCGTTGAGTAGGACGATTAGTACCAACACGTGGTAACGACGTGACCATGGAGGTGAGCTAGTAATCTAACGGCTTATAATGATCTGCCAATCATTGAAGAATTGTGCGGGCATGATTGAAAAGAGCTTGGGAAGCAAGGCAAGGCTTAGAATCTGTAAACTGTGTTTATTGAATGAGTATAATGAGTACAATACAATGTATATATATACTACACATTGGGCCTAATCATGAGCACAAGATACAAATACAAGTCAGGCCTTTGGGCCATACAAACACGTCTGCTAACATCCCCCCGCAGTTTGAGCGGGAGAGGAACGAACACTCAAGCTGGAGCGAAACTCATCAAACAAAACCGTAGGTAAGCCTTTGGTGAAGATATCTGCATACTGATAACGAGAAGGTACATGAAGTACTCGGATATGACCAGCGGCAACCAAGTCACGAACAAAGTGAATATCAATCTCAATATGCTTCGTGCGTTGATGTTGCACGGGATTAGAAGAGAGATAAACGGCACTTACATTGTCACAATAAACAAGTGTAGCGGTAGACAATGGTGTATGAAGCTCTCGTAAAAGATTACGTAACCAACAAGTTTCAGCAACGGCATTAGCAACACCCCGATACTCAGCTTCAGCACTGGAGCGAGAAAGGGTAACTTGCCTCTTTGAAGACCACGAAAGTAGATTGTTGCCAAGAAAAACACAATAACCGGAGGTAGACCGACGTGTAGTGGGGCACCCAGCCCAATCTGCATCAGAATAAGCAACCAAAGAAGATGTGGTGGACGAAAATAGCTGTAATCCATAGGGCATAGTACCACGAATATACCGCAAGATCCGCTTGAGAGCAGAGAAATGAGGCTCTCGAGGATCATGCATGTAGAGACAAACCTGCTGCACAGCATAAGATATATCAGGCCGAGTGAAAGTCAAATACTGAAGGGCCCCAGCAAGACTGCGATATAAGGTAGGATCAGACACAGGATCACCATCAGCAGAAAGCTTAGAATCCGTGTCAACTGGAGTACGACAAGGATTACAAGTGAGCATGCCAGCACGCTCAAGTAGCTCAGAAGCATACTTCTGTTGAGAGAGAAACATCCCCGAAGTATTGCGAGTCACAGAAATACCCAAAAAATAATTCAGCGGACCCAAATCAGTCATAGAGAACTCGGCATGTAAAGTGGCAATAATACTCTGAAGAAAAGCTGTAGAAGAAGCAGTCAATATAATGTCATCAACATACAAAAGCAAGTAAGCTGTATCGGACCCCCGCCTGTAAATAAAAAGTGATGTGTCACATCTGCTATGAATAAAACCAACTCGAGCAGCATATGCTGCAAATCTCTAAAACCATGCCCGAGGGGCTTGCTTAAGCCCATATAGAGATCGTTGTAAAAGACAAACATGATCAGGATGTTGTGAATCCCGAAACCCAGGAGGCTGCTGCATGTAAACAGTCTCGGATAATGAACCATGTAAAAAAGCATTCTTGACATCAAGCTGATGAACAGGCCAATGTCGAGAAAGAGCAAGGCTAAGTACCGTACGAATAGTGGCCGGTTTAACAACTGGGCTAAAAGTCTCATCAACATCAATACCTGTAAGCTGAGGGTGAGAAAGATCCAAGATTTGACGATGGCATCCCAAGCGGCTTTAGCCGTTTTAGGATTTGCTTTAATCAACCTCTTTCGAAGGGTCGAAGAGAGGGTGAGAAAGATCCAAGATTTGATGATGGAATCAGCCGTGATCCATTCGTCCGTTGGTGGAGTCGACGTCGAGGCCTCGGTGACAGGTTCTTCGATGTGCTTTAGGACACCGAAGTTGCTACAATGACCTTTGAAAAAATAACTCCATGTGGAGTAGTTTGATTCAGCGAGATCCAGCTTCTCAGGAATGAGACTGTTGATGTTATGAACCGCATAAAGTTTTTCAACCAAGGTGAGGGTAGGGGGTGGTGATGGGTGTTCGCTGTTTGTCATTATGGATTGATAATCGACTGTTAAATCGATGTGATGAATGTGTAAAGGCGACTGTTAAGTCGTTGTGGAGGGATTAGAGTTTGTTTTGTATTTTAGGGTTTGGATCGGCTTGGATAATGGCCTGATACTATGTAAACTGTGTTTATTGAATGAGTATAATGAGTACAATACAATGTATATATATATACAGTACTACACATTGGGCCTAATCATGAGCACAGGCCTTTGGGCCATACAAACACGTCTGCTAACAGGTGATTAACATATTATTAAATATAAATAATTCTATTAATTTATTGTTGCTTAATCCGCTAAGTATAACAACTATTTCTTTAATCAAGGATCAAAATACGAGTTTAATCAACGATCACAATACGAGTTTCAAGGGGCAAGTAATCAGAAATTAAATTTGATTAAAGAGCATGTTAGCTGACGAAGTTTAATTATTTAATATCCAAAGAGCATGAAGGTCTTGGGTCGACTTTGTGATGTGGGCTATTAAAATATTATTTAATAAAAAATGGTGGACTGACTTGAATACAACAAACATGTATTATTCCCAAAATATACTACATGTGTTGTTGACAAAAACATAATAGTCTTTAAAATGAATAGATTGTATGCTATCTAACATAAAATTATTTGTCAACTTATTTGGCACACCTCCTTTTCCGGGTCGTGACTATTACCCATACGTCATTACATAAACCTAAAATTATTACTAATAAAACGAAAGTTTAAATTTGCATTGTAAAATCATGTTAAACTTCAAATATTTTACAAAAATAAACAATGCACATTTCTGAGGGCATATGTTATGAGAGGAATAAAATGCACATACTTTTCTTGAAATTATTAAAGATTTAGAATTAGAACATTTTTAATAGGGTGTGCACGGTTCGGTTTGGATTGGTTTTTGGCTAAAATCGAAACCGAACCGAGATAGTCGGTTTTTATAAAACAACCGCTTGGTTTTTGGCGGTTCGATTTTTTCGGTTTTTCGGTTTTTTTGGTTTCAAACCGTCTATATTTAGTTGTGGCTAATTTATATTAATAATTTTGTTTTACGTAGAAAATAAAATATTATTTTTCTTTCAATATGAGCATAATAATATTTACCCAAATTTCTATAATTATACACATATAAATGAGACACACACACATGCAAGTGAAAATACACATATTATGATCATTATCATATATGTAACGATATATTGCCACGTAAACACACGTACACACACACACACACACACACACACACACACACTCTCTCTCTCTCTCTCTCTCTATATATATATATATATATATATATATATATATAGGATAAAGATAAAATAAAAAGACAAATATTCGTGAGAAGGATAAAAAGATTTATTTTTTTTAAAAAGTTCTCAAAAAATTCTGAAAAAATTCCACAAGATCGTGTATGTTGGTGCATGAAAAAGTTGTAAAGGAAGTTTTTCTAAAAGTGGATAGTTTTGCCGAAAAAAATTTATTAAAAAAAACGTTTGTGCATTAAATCGGTTTTTTGTGCATCAAAAATTCGTTTTTGTACCCAACTTCTTTTGACTTTTTGCATCAAAATTTTATTGCGCATCAAACTATAACAAGTCGAAAAATTTGTGCATCAAAATTTTTTTGTGCATCAAAATTTCTTTTTTTGCGCATTAAAAAAACGTATAAAAACTCAAAATTAGAAAAACTTCTTTTACAAAAGTTTTATGCACCAACATACCTGATTTAATGGAATTTTTTTAGAATTTTTCGAGAACTTTTTAAATTTTTTTTTTCTTTTTATCCTTCTCACGAATATTTGTCTTTTTATTTTAACATTCCTCTATATATATATATATATATATATATATATATATATATATATATTATAATTCCACCCACAAAATAAATATGAATTTAAAAATTGGATTTATCATATATTTATTTATTTATTTATATTATATTAATTATATATTATTATAAAATTGATTCGGTTCGGTTCGGTTTTTGGATGAAAACCAAAACCGAACTGAAATTTTTCGGTTTTTAAAAAAGTAAAAACCGAACCATCGGTTTCTAGTTTCGGTCGGTTATTTCGGTTCGGTTATTTCGGTTTTCGGTTTTTTCTGCTCACCCCTAATTTTTAAGGGTGCTGATATGTACATTGGTACACGGAAATTTTTTATGTGTAGACCATTATATCCTTTTAGAAATTTTAACCTCTCGTTTATTTACTCTACCATGTTTTGCTATTTTTTTCATCCTCAATGTCATGTACTGCATGACGTATACTAATTAGTGTTTTATGAATTAACAATACTTTTTTATTTTCATTAGCATGGCGTAGTTATATACATGTACGGCATGGAATCACGTTATGATCGAACGATGTAGTCGACCTTTTTTTACAATGAACCTGAATTGTATAATAGTAGTTTTCTTATGTATATTCTAAGTTTACTATTTTCGCATGTATGTTATAACTTACATACATGAAAAGAATATGAATAAAACATGTTTTGATGTTGTTTCTAGTTTCATTCAACAGATGAGCTCCATCGACTTGTCAAGTCCCATGTTTCAAAATGAAGAACTTTATCTGAGTAGCTCTATATTTGAAGCGTGTGATGATTTACTCAAGATTGTGCGAGCGTTTTATTATGCTAAATGATATGGACTATCTATTCGTGATTCGCAAAAAGACAAGTATGTCACTTTGCAATGTCAACGAAGTGGATCCTATCGATATGTACGGAATATTGGAGATAAAAGAAAAGGAAAGGTTGAATGCCCCTTTCAAATCGGAGGTAAAAAGGGAAGTGATGGTTCTTGGGTATTCAAGGTAGCAACCATGAGCCTTCTATAGATATGTCAGGGCATCCATCATTCCGTCGACTAGAACCCGATGACGTACAAAGTGTAAAAAGCATGACAGTTTCTGGAATCCCTCCAAGACAAATTCTTACTTCATTGCGTCAACAAACCCCAAATCTTTCAGCAAACTCTAGAACAATATACAACTTGAAGGTTAAAATCCGTAGGGATGAGTTAGGAGATCGGTCAATGGTTAGGGCCTTACTTGATGCACTTGAGAAAGGTGGGTTTACATATGATGATTTTAAAGATTCAGATGGGCATATTACTCGTTTGTTCATTGTACATCCGTTATCAATTAAGTTGGCTAGATTTTTTTGTGATGTTTTTTTTATGATGGATTGCACGTACAAGACCAATAAGTATAAAATGCCCCTTTTAGATATTATTGGAGTCTCATGCTTTAATACCTCCTTATATTCTGGGTTTGCTTTTCTGAAAAATGAAGACGAAGACAGTTACGAATGGGCACTAAATGCGTTTAAAAAAATTCTTGGAGATAGTAACCAACCTTCGGTGATAATAACGGACAGGGAACTAGCACTTATGAATGGCATAAAGAAGGTGTTTCCTGCTACAACAAGTCTTTTGTACATTTGGCATATTCATAAGAATGTGTTTTCAAATTGCAAAACATACTTTGAACATGCAGAAGACTTCGATATATTTATGGAAACCTGGAATGTAGTGGCATATTCAACAACGGAAGCTCTATTTAACAAGAATTGGGCTGATTTCGAGCTGTTTTATAAAGGGAAGAAAGATGCACTCGAGTACATAAAGAAGAACTGGTTTCCTTGGAAATAAAAATTTGTTAGTGCATGGACGGAAAAGTACTTACATTTTGATAATCGTGCATCCTCAAAAGCTGAAGGCGCTCATGCCAAACTGAAAAGTATTTACATGTATCGACGGGTGACTTCTTTCAAGTGAAAAAGAAATTGTGTCTTGCAATTGAGCATGAATTTAATGGGATTAAAGTGAGACTAGCAAGTGAGAGAATTAAAGTTCCTCACAATTGCAGTACACCTGTTTTTAGAGAATTCTTGTGCAAGTTATCGTTATTTGCGATGAAGGAGATTCATAAGCAATATGTGAAAGCAAAAGATGGTAACACGTGCAACTATTGTGGTTTTACATTTTTATATATATTGTTTTAAACATCTATTTAACCAGCATGTTTTTAATTAATAGGTAAAATGACTTCGTGTACGGGACATTTTACGGCGCGTTTTTTACCTATTTGGCCATTTGATATATCAGTTATCTTGCAGAGACCTCGTGGGTCTGAATTTTCGAAATTGGCCATGTTGATCGCGCAATACCTGTGGTGATGAACTCGAAGAACACGTGTCATCACCACATTGAATCTTAGTTTTTATAAAAAAACTATTTTTTTTGCCACGTAGGTTGATCGCGCAAAACTAAAAGTGATTTGTTTTTTTTGTTGATCGCGCAAATAGTATGATGATTTGTATAATTTTTTTTTTCATTAAAAAGTGTAGTTTTAGGGTTTGTATACATGAAAAAAAAAATAATTTCGACAATTTTCGTGAACGTTTTAGCATATTGATACGTTGTTTAAATGTTTGTTTATTTGGTCATTAGTGTTGTATTTGATGAGGTCTACCTAGTGAACCAAAATTTGTTCGAAATAGTGTTAATATGCATAAGATATGATGTTGCAAAGTTTGTTAGTTGTGGTTATTTTGAAAAAAAATTCAGTACAATTGTATAATTATATTTTTATATTTATAAAAATCAAAATTGAAAATTTAAAATGAACGGTAGTCATTAGAAGCATTACAATATAGGAAACGCCAGATGTGTAGAAGAGTACATGGCCAACCTTATTTAGACGAATAGAAAACATGATGACAACAACAAACAACGACAGACATGGTTAGCAAACTGGTCTTAAGCAATACAGGTTTTACATTTCCCTGTAGTTCACGATCAATTGTCGCTTCTCTTCCATGCTCCTTAGCAACTCATCCCTGACGCTTTTCAAGTATGTAGCTTTTTTCATGTTTGACCCTGTCATGCACCCTAGGGCGTACCTACCATACTCGATAAGTGGATCATCTGGTAATGAATTAAGCCTGTTAATTTTAGGCCTTCGGTCTGTGAATCTATTAGCAAATCGATGCATTAAGCTTAAAATTTGTTCTTCCAGACAAGCCTCTTCGTCGAGAGCTTCCTGGAGTGCCATAATGATAGTTAACCTTACATCATTTGGGTTCGTAGCCATTGTAGAAAATAAGAAGATTGAATTAATACTTTGTGTGATTGATAATATGTTTGAGAATCAGACTAGACTCCTCAATTTATATATAACAATTGCAGTGATTAGTCATTCAATGTCAGAAAAAGCTAATGATTTGTCAGTTATTGTCATAAATCGCGTGACATTTTAAGTGATGTCATTGAGTTGTCATATCAGTTGCAGTAAAAAGTATATTTGCATTGATTAGTCATTCAATGTCAGAAATAGTTGATGATTTGTCAGTTATTGACATTGTCATTGAGTTGTCTTATCAGTTGCAGTAAAAAATATACATGTTGTCAAATCATGACAGATATCTTGTAAAATGTTAAGTGATAAATAAGGCTGTCATTGAGTAGTCTTATTTGATATAGTAAAAAGCAAATGCATTTTCAAAGCATGTCATATATTTTTTAAATTTCTAAATGTTTCTAAGATATATGTGACATTTTACAATTAAAACTAAATATATTGTGACTATGTTATGCATTACTTAGAATTTCAATTTAATGCGTTGTTAGCATTTGTCATGTTGTTAATGTACATGATTGCCAGTTTACATTTGTTAATGCATTGTAAACATTATCATTGTATAAAAGATTAAAAACTTGAAATACTTCAACGAATAACAATCTT
>BQNB010136593.1:3895-17977 GCA_026074375.1 Tanacetum coccineum
TTGGTTTTGTAACACCATTATTGGAAATAAAGGTATTACTATACTAGAAAAACCTTATCCTACCCTTCTCATATTTCCAAAAATCTTCTTAGTGTGCGAGGGTGCATTATAAATTCTCTTATGAGTTGGCAGCCCATCAAGTTGTTGATTCAGAAACACTTATACAAACCTTGGATACATTAAAAAATTTCCCAGACACATTATCCAAGTTTCTGATCATACCTTCAAAAATGAACTTTGAAAAGTTGAATTTCTGATTTGTTGCTAAGCAGATAATAGCAGATGCCATAGTGCTACTAAACTCATTCCATGCAGTAGTCTTTGGACTTAGACATTATAGAATAGTATGAATCAGAAATTTCTATTGTGGAGAGAAAAATGGCTTATAAAAAGTGAGTTTATGTGAAATTTTCTCATATCCCATCAATGAAAGTTGTTCAAAAATTGTAGAATTTGGTAAACAATCAATACCTTCCTCATCTTCTAGTTTAAGATCTCTTCTCACAGATGCTTCCAAGATAATTATCTTCTTGCCATCTACTAGGGCATGCAACTATACTTCCCCATTGATAGTTTTGACCACGCTAGTAGACCAGAATTGTTCAATGCAAGAGATATATATAGTGGGATTAACCGTTAATGCATATCATATAGGTTGTGAATTCAGAAAATCCACAATTTGTTCAAACCCATCACTTTCTGCGGGTTTAGACAAAAATGCAACCATGTTATGAGTATCCGCAAACTTTAGATTCGCCATTTGTGTTGGGTTTTAATAATTGATGATAAAATTGAGTTAGGGTTTATAGTTAGAGAGTATTTGAAAGACTGAAATGAGTGCGAGAAACTGAGGCCAAGGGTTCAAAAGGATTGAAAACGGAGCTAAAACAGACATTTCCGGATCGGCTCGACAACGTTTGTTCATTTAATGAAGTCAAGACAAAGTCAAAGTCAACCCTGGGATACGGATTTGGAAAGAGCATCGAAAACCGAAACTGAAGATATAAATATCTTATTGGGCCAACCCGTACCCGAGTTATTGGGCCAGGGTCAGCCCAATATGTATATTGTTATGTACAAAAGCCCAAACCTCTTTTAAATCCTAGCCGGCCCAAACATACAAAAAATCCCAATATCCTTAAACGTTTAACAGCCCAATACACATGGCTGTTAAGTCAGTTTATCACAAGGACGATGCATGCAATAACTCCTAAAACAATTGGGGACCAAACCTGCCAAATCACCAAAATATATACACCACATGGACTCAAGTTGCAATTTGACTTATAACTTTGAGGGGCCAATCATGTCACTTTCCTAAACCTCACCCCTGAAACTTGAACTACTGTTTATCACTTCCCCATTCCCGCCAAAACCACCAGGACAACTATTCACTATCGTTTTCCTCCCACAAATAGCCAAAAAGGTCCCTCTCATCTCACCCCACACCCACATGGGCTTGTGAACATGTTGGCAATCCCTCAAAACCCTATTGGTTGAAGAAAATGACAACAAGATGAAGGGTTAGGATCGTTTTGCTTGGGGAGCAAGATCAAATTAATGGCTAAGAAGATTTTGAGCTTTACCCTCACCAAAGAAACACAACAAAAACACACTGAAGACCTCAAGTTTTTAGATTTTCATTATAAATATCAATGTAATAGCTAGGTGTAAAGGAGTCGAATTTTTTTAGTTATAAAAAGCTTGTTGTTTAAAATTTGTACCTCTTTACTTATTGCATTTTTAATACAATTGTCATTTAAATTTTCAGTCATTTAATTATCTTGTCATTTATTTTTATTGCAATTTACTTTTATGTCATTTACATGTTTTCTCTAAATTCTTGTCATTTAACTGTTTTGCTTTTAAAATACTGGTGTTTAAGCTTACATATAATCTTTTAAGCCATTAAAAGTTTTTATAAAAGTTTGTTTCAAATTCTGTCAAAGAAAAAGTTGTTTTCATAAATTAAGGGGGTGTTTGGGTTAAGGTTCTAAAGGGGTCAAAAGAGGGTCATGCTGCACTTTGGCTTTTAAGTTAGTTTTGATCAGCTTAAAGTTAGTATATAAGACAGTTTTTACTAGTTTTTAAAGTTTAAAGATCAAGTGCTAGGTAATTTCTAATCATGCTTAGAATCTGTTATTCATAGGCTTAGTCAAACTGCTTATATGTTTAGATCTTTGCTCATTGCTTTTTGTTGTTCATTTCATGCAAGTTTAAGTCTCAAAATGGTTTAGAAACAAGGTTACATAGGCCTGCAATTTTGGTTTGTGTTTTGCTATAAAACTGTCAAGTCCTTTAGAGTCTTAAAAAAATTACTTTTTAATCCTAAATTTAGTTAGGTTAGTGTTTGATTGAGAGTCTAATTTTTACAGCACAAGTAGTTTAGAGTATGGTTTTTATATTTTTGAGCTCATTTTACAAATTAATCAGCTTTTTCTAGCTTATTTTTAGTCTGCAATAAGCCATGTTCTCCCTTTCAAAAATTTTCAAACTCAGCATATGCTGATGTAAAACAGCTTTTTCTCTAAGCCTTTTTCATAGTGTAGCTTATTTCAAACTCCCTTTTCTTTTTAGCTTATTGTAGTTTGTAGGACCCTTTAAGCTCATATAAGTTTTAAGCCCTAAATCCCCCTTTTAGTAGCTTATTTTTAAGCTCAAAGTGGACCTTTTGACTGTTTGCTAGCAGTTTAGCTTAATAGCTTATATGCTTATTCTGGCTTATTTGTCTGTGCTCTTTAGTTGATTTATGCTTGCAGTAGCTTATTAGGTTAGAATAGATATCTTCCTTAGGTTAGTTTGCTTTTCCCTTAGCTTAATTTCCCTTAAAAAAAGCCCACCAGTTAAGCTCTTTTATGCCTTAGAGTAAATAGTGTAATCTGCCCTTCCATTTGATTATTTTTCTTGCATTTTGCTTATATTTTTGTGCTTATTTTAGGGTAGATCTGCTTATTAGATATAGGGTAGCCTTCTGTTAGTGCTTATTTGGTTTTCCCTTTGCTTATTTGTCCACTAAATTGCCCAACAGTTTGCTTATAGTGTTAGAATTTAAAAAGGTTAATTCTGCATTCTGTGTGCTTATTTTTAAGCTGGTTTTTGAATTTTGTAAAAAAGTGTTTTCTTTAAACTTGCTTATTTATAAGTTATCTTCAAGTTTTTTTTTTTAAAAGAGACCAAAAAGAGAGGGGCCAGGACTCGAACCTACGACCCTCCCTTTAAACACACACACACTTAACACTGCGCCCTTGGGTCTTTTTCGTTAAGAACCCAAGGGACTTTGTTATTAAACACATTCAGTCCATTATGCCTTCAGCCCCTTTTTCGCTTATTCTGGCTTATTTATAAGCCGAATTTCAAAAATCTTATTTTTCTAGGATCCAGCATACCTTAATCTATTTTCCTTTATTTTTTTTATAATTTTCCAAATTAGTTCGCTATTTTTTAACATTTATTTTCTTTAAAACTGTTTTTTAAATACAATAAATTAAATAAAAATCAAAAAAATATTTTTCTTTTTTTAGAAAATTTTATTTTATCAGTTTGCACTTAGTAAAAATAGAAAAACTTTCATAGGGTCATTTTTGCAAAATTTTAATTTTTAATGAACGGGTTTCGGGCCCGATTTTCGTTTTCGTGTTTTTGAACTTAATTTAACTCTGTTTTCGTTCTAGTTTTCTTTATTCTTACTTTTTAGTCAATTATTATTAGGAAAAGTAAAAAAATTCACTTTAGGATTAATATTTCATGTTTTAGGTTTTTAGTCACGTTCATTTTTAATTTTCGTTCTCGTTTTTGTGATTTAAGCCAAATTGCCTTGATTTTATGCTCCCGTAGACTTAGGATTTTATTTTTATGCCTAATTTATGCTTCCCGTAGAATTTTAAGATAATCATTTGCCTTTTTATGCTTTCCCGTAGTTTTAGGTTTAAATTCCCGTTTTCGCGTTTTTCTTAAATTGCTTTTGTTTAGGGTTTTCTTTTAGACTTTTTTGCATATTATTCATAGTTTTAGAAAATCAAATCCATATCTTTCCCATTCAAGCATTGATATTCAAACCGACTTTCGACTTTTCAAATTCACACCTCGTTGGGACTACGACCCGGGAATATCTTATACTACCCGGATTTTATTGATATTATTTTTTAGATTATCCTTATTATATGTAAATTATACATTTTATTATATATATATATATATATATATATATATATATATATATATATATATATATATATATATATAAGTGTAGTTTAAAAAGGTAATCAATTTTTGGCGCCGCTGCCGGGGAGGCTGTGAAAAAAAAATTGTCGTTATCGTTTGAAAATTTGTGGTTTAAAGAACCTTCTGTTGTGAAGTTATTTTCTTTAAAAATATAAAAATACAAAAATATTTTTCATTTCTTTTTAGTATAATTATAAATCAAGAAAAAACCAAAAAGATAAAAAAAAATTGTCTTTAAAAAGAAATAAAAATCATCAAATTGGTAAAAGAATACCAATATATAATACTTTCAACTGAAGTATTATCCATTAATAAGTTCCCGAACCAAAGAATCAAAAACTTACCTTTTGTGTCACTTGCGAGGTACGGTTCACCTTTTAAAAGATAAACAAACTCAAAGAGGGGTATAAGGCTGGTTGTTCCTAGGAACTACGACCCTAAAGGAAAAAGGTTTTTAATAGCTTCGCGCTTTCCTATTCCTCCGCTCCTTTTTGCTTTTTCCTTTTCGAAGAGTTACCGAGAAGCTTGTTGATTATTAGGTTTAAGTTGTCTTATTTTGTTGTCCGTTATTAAAATAAATTGTGAATTCATTTTTGATAAACCAAAAAGAACAAAAAAATTAGAGTAAAATTTCTTTTAATATTTTAGTGCATGCGCACTGATTGCAGTTTTAATACACTTGTAAAATATACTATAATATAATAATAATTCAAAGAGCAATTAAGAAAATTTCCTAAGGAAAATTCACTCTCAAAAATATATATAATATAATATATAATACGTATATTTAACCGGGAAGAATGATCACCCGGGTCGTTTCCCCAACGACTTGTGCAATTGAAACCTCGTTTAAGCTCGGATTATGATTTGAATGAAAGCAAAGATATTTTTATGATCTTTAACTACCAAATAAAAGCAACAAGTAAAATTGAACAATTAAAAACAATTAAACATTTAAAATGATTAACGGGAAACATATAAAATGCGACAAATAAGCAAGTAAATCAAAATTAAGTCCTAGAAATGCAAACTAAATTCCTAAACCTAAATTAAGATAAAATAAATTTTTAAGAAAAAGAAAAATATTTTTTTGATTATTTTTGAATTTTTTTTATTAATTAAAAACTATTTAAATCTAATTAAATCCTAAAAAATAAAAATAGAAAATAATTGAAATTATTATTTTTCTAGATAAAACAAAGTAAAGAAAAATTTTAGAAAATAGAATCAATATTTTGACTTTTTAGATTTAAGATATGAATTTTTAAATTTAAACTTAATTAAAGTTGAAATAATAAAAATGCGAAATATGTAAAAACCCTAAATTTTTTATAAAAATTTATACTAAAAAGAGAAAATGATAAGAAATTTTATAATATAAAAGCCATATTTTTACTTTTTAATTAAAGTTTAATTAATCTAATTAAAATAATAAACTAATTATTAATTAATTATAAAAACTAAACTAAAGACTTACCTGGGGACTAATAGTGTAAACAACTAACTTAAAAGTTTCAAAACCTACCCTGAGGGCTAACCCCGACTACACCAATGGAAATTATAAACTAACTAAAGCTTAAAAATAAGTTTAAATTAAAAAGTGCTTACTATGAAAAACTTATAAAGCAAAAGCAAAGTTGTCTGTGAAACTTGTTAATAAAAGAACCTTGTGCTTGAAAAAACCACTAATAAGCTCAAAGAGAGCTTATTTTTACAGCTGAAAGAAAGTGGGGCTTAACCCTTGATTTTGCTTAAAGGCTTGTAAAAAGCTCAAATTAAGCTTATATGAAAAAGCAAAAAGTGTTTTGGAAAGTTTATAATATGCATGATCTATGAATGAAAAGAAAATTGAGCTAGAAACACATTAAGCTTATTGAAATTGGCGATGAAAGTGCTAAACTCAGCATAAAGCACAAATGACTCAAAAATTGCCTTAAGCTCAAAGCTTAATAAGCCAAATCAGAGCAATCTTTTGAAAACTAAATAAAACTTATTAAATACTTATTTAAGCTAATAAAACGATTACCATAAGCTAAAATCAAAATTTTAGGAAAATATACTATACTAACACTGTATTTGAGTTTTTTCAGGTTTTTAGTATTTCAAAGCAAATAAGACTAACAAATTAAGTTAGAAAATGAAAATTTAAGCTAAAACCTAACTAAAGCAGTATATAATAACTATACTATATCTAAAGCTAAGCCCCTAGATCCTATAATGACAAGCCTAAATTAAGACCTAAAATTCAGCAGTACCTTCACTTGAAGGTGCTGCTGATGCAAATGGCACACCACAAATACCAAAGTGCAGATGTTTTTAGTGACTATTACTATCTTAAACACACTCAAATGAGTGTGTTAAATCCAATTTTAAGCACCCACAAGCCAAAGGAAACCTAGAACAAAAAATAAGCAATTATATATTTAAGCACTAATGTGCCCTGTGTGCTTACCATCATATTAAACGTAACTTTTTCATTTTTAAACATCTACTTTAAACCTTTTTTAAAACTTGTTAATTTGTAAAGACTCAGCTGCTCAAGTGTTTTGCACAAATTTTATTGACTTTTAAATGGGCAAATTGGGCTTATGCAAACACCCCTTCAAACTTTGACAGATTTGACAAAGCTTTTTAATGAAATTTACTTATAAATTACAAACCCAGATTTTAACTAGCTTAAAACAAACTTAATTAACATGAATTAACAACTAAATAAGCATTAATCTAAGATTTAAGCTATTTTACTTATTTTTTTGGTTTTTTAAGGCTTATATGACAGATTATATAAAAACTATGATCTAGGCTATGAAAAGCAAAAATAGATGAACTAATGTGACTATTAAGCTAAATAAAACACAAATAAGCAATAATAAGCAAACTTAATAAGCAAATAAGCAGATCTAAACATAGAAAGCAATAAGACCACTATTTAAGGCTAGAATTAAAGGAATTAAAAGAGAAACTTACAAAGTCCTCTAGCTAAACAAGAGGTACCATTTAAGGCAGCTACAAGCTCCCTAGCTTATTAATAAGCTAGGGTAACAGTCCATGGGATCTCTTCCATTCCTAGATCCCCTTCCTTTAAGCTTAAATCCAATAAAGTCCAAGGTAAATGTAAGTTAAGCTGTTTAAAGATAGGATTATTTCTGAATTGATTAAGCTCTATTTCAACTTATAGACAGAAAGAGCTGAATGTGAGCTTATTAGAGCTTAATGACACAATTTGAGCTTTTGAGTAAAGGATAAGAATAATAAAGACAAACACCAAATTTTATTGCATTAAAACTTTTTATTACACTAAAAGGGAATTACATGATTAAGAAGAAAATTACATTAAGCAAAATATTAAGCTACACTAGTGATTTAAAAAGTAGAAAAGAAAGAAAAAAAGGTAAAAAAAAATGGTTCTGTAGTGTGTGACGGGTGAGGCATTTTCGCAGCTCTAAGAACATTCTAGGACCTTAGCTTCCATCAATCATCCACCTTTGATCATCTCTAATCATTAGATCTTTATTTTTGGCCGTTGGATCACTAAGTGACCTCACACGGATTGCCAAGCTGGCAATCCATGTTAGGCTCACTTGTGCTTCTTCTCTGAGTAGAAATAGTACAAAACCCACATTCCATGTGTGCTTCTCCATTGATGACGTGGCTATGTGCTTGAGTGATGTGCTTAGATCTCTTGATTTTACTATCTCTCCCTAACCATCTTGTTTAGGAAGCTCATGAATAGACTATTGCCCCCTCAATTTCCATTTGCCCTCTATTTTACCCTGGCAAGTGAATTTTGTAGTGACGATGAACAGTAAATGGGTCTTGGCGCCACTTTGACTGTTAAATCAGTTGGAGTTTGGGGGAATTGTAAATCTAGTCCCTTACAATCCTTTCTCCATTTCTAATATAAATGGCAGTTTGAATAATCGCAAGAATGGTCCCTGGAGTTTATATGAAATGAAATGGACTAGTAACATGGGCTTATGATTGGGCCTAATTTTATCTTTGGATCCGGGTACAGAATTTTAGGGTTTTTTAGGCCTATTAAGGGTTCTAGGGCCCAATAGGAGGTGAGGGGTTATTTTTGGATTTTTGTGAAACTTTGAGGGTGAAAATGGATTATTTTTTAGTTTTGTCTTTTAGGGGTTGACTTCTGTTGACCAGGGTTTGTCTTTTTTACTGCAGTTTGACTGAGGCTTGACCATTGCTTTCGGATTTTGCTTACTCTTCCGTTCTCGTGTCCGTGCTTGCCCGTTCTTTTTGACGGTTTTCTTGTGATTTTTGATATATCCATTCCTGCACACTCAAAACACAAATACAAGCATATTGTTGCCATTTTTTGGTCTGTTTTGGGTTTATTTGGGCTATTTTAAGCATAAATGGATATGTGTATTTTACACTTATCAAAATTCCCCAAACTAAACGATTGCGTGTCCTCACGCAATATCACATGCCTTATAACCAAATACCTCGAAACTTCCCCAAACTAAACCTTTGAAAAGTAGCAAAGATTTTTGTTGAGAGAGTTAAGAGATCACAAGTTATAAAACACCCGATTTCCCCTTTTCAAAACTTTTTCTCTTTTTATGATTTTTCTTGATAATTAACTACCTAACTACAACTAATTTGTGTTGACATAATGTATTGTTTTCATTACATTTTTGGTAACTTTAAGGATCATAGAACAAAAAGCACAATTAAGTGTCTAAAAGATAACTTCATCATCCCCGATTTTTCACTTTTCCCTATGTGTAAAGCTTAAAACAAGATCATTGTCAATTACAAGTCATGACACTAACACTACTCATAAATATTAAATGTGTACTTACTTTTCCTCCCGTAAATCCTACTTTTGTATCTCAAGATTTTACTTAAGTCATATACCCGAAGGCTCTTTAAGACTTTTATTTCGATACTTATTAATTCCAAAAATAAAGCGTAACGGTTAAGAACGCAATAATTAGCTCCTAGCCCTTTTCAAAAGATCAAATGTCATCAAGATTAAAGTCCACATCGAGGCGACCAAAATTTGGCTTTTATTAGGTTACTTAAGCAAGGCACCATTCATGTCATATACCCTAAGGCTCTTTAAGACATAAATGGACCAATCTTATTTGCACCATATACCCTTAGGCTCTTTAAGGCACAAAATAAGACAAAAATTAAGCACATATGGGATTAAACCTCGAGTCTTTAGAAGGCTAAACATCGGCCAGCCCGACAAGATGTAGCAAACATATTTCGACTTCGGTAACTTCCTCGACCTTTTAGAAGGCTGTAACATCGGTTGTGAGCCGGCAAGATACAACAAACTTTTATCAGTCTTGGATTATTATTGAATTCTACTTATCCCATATACCCTAAGGCTCTTTAAGGAATAAGCAAAATATTTATTTATGTGATACATATAGTATGCCAAATTAAGTATTCCTGATGTGTACTCATCCTAATCACAAAGGAACTAAAGAAAACTGCTATAGTAATTATTAACAAAAAACGCCACAATCTATTATTAAACATTTATATAATAAAGATGAAAAAAGCTAATGGGAGAAAAAAGCCACAATGAACACTCTGATGAGCTTAGAAAGAGAACCAACTACTCTCCGTTTAATGTCATGAGTTATAAATAACCCTATCATTTTCGTTTTTTCACAATTTTACATCTCTAAGGAAGAGATTCACAATTTCTTCAGCATATAAATCCAACTTGGGGCATATTTAAAATCTTTTGAGATTAGCACAAGTCTTCATTACTATGATTCAAGTTAGCATGTTTAAAGTCTACATGAGACTAGCACAAACTATCATCATTAATTGTTAAGGGAGAAAGCTAGAACTCTACACGTACGATCGGGTCAAAAATTACTTCTTATTCTTACCAACGGAAAACCTACATTTTTGTCTTAACACTTATTATTATTATTATTATTATTATTATTTTTTTAACAAATAAGAACTTAAAAATTTAAATTTTTTGCTATTTTTGTGGGAAAACGGGTACGTGAGAACAAAACAATAAGCAAGTAACATCAAATCGATAGATTCCCTCCCCAAACTAAAACGAAACATTGTCCTCAATGTTTAAAGTCGGGTCTCTACGAAAATCTAAGCCGTTTATGAATTATGCAAAGATAAACGTGAATCGATAAGATGAAAGGATATCGGATCTCCCCAAACTAATTTCAAACAAAGGATGAGAAGCTCGAGTGAAACGGGATACAACACCGGACACGAGAGTCTTTAGAAATTGTTGGGTTAATCCTGCAAAAATCACTCGTTACAAACAAACAAAACAACTAGAACCGGAAGAGGAATAGCACAAACCAACATCACAAACACTTTATTTAAGAAATAAAAAAGAGGAAGGTATAAGCATGGGGTGAACTCCACGAAGCGGCTTATTTTTGGTCTCCGAGTCGCAAGCTCGACTCGATCCCTGAATTAATTCATCTTAGGGCGAGAGAGCAACACAAGAAATTCATTAAAAATGCCACCGAGATGAAAGCGATGATTGACCCTGACAACGGTTTATTACTTGGGGGTCAAAAATGGTGGTCTTCACTGAAGTACGAGAAATGAAGAAAGAAAGAGAATGAAGGTCAAATATGAAACAAGGGTGGGAAGGGTGGGTAAAATATAGCCCATAAAATCATGCGGTTTAGAAACACCCTTATATTCTTTGGTTATCAAAATACCCGCTTCGGGTTTAAAACATTTCTCAATATCTGGTGGTTCTGGTGGAGGACGAGGAATTGACGAATCATCTTGGTGGTCAAGGTTAGGTGACTCATTAACTTCATCTTCGGAATCATCATTCTCAACACCAGGTGGAATTAAATCATCTGGAACAAGGAAAATATCGATCTCTTCTTGAGTGGGCTCACTATCCTCAACGGGGATAGGAGATACGGGAAGAGACTCGATAACTAAACTTTGATTAGCATGAACATTACCCTGTGACTGGGAAGTTGAAATCTCATAAAGCACTGTCATAAGACTACGATATTCCTCAAATTCACAATCATTCCTCGCAGGAAGTGTTAAAGGTTCATCGGCGAACTCATGGTGAAGAGGATCACTCCTTGGGGAAAAATTAATTGAAGATTCATTTTGTTCTGGTTCATGGTCGAAAATCACTTCGGAAGCGAGATTATGGGAAGCATCATCACTAAGTAGATTATCAAGAAAAGTTATGTCTCCTTCTGAATCAAAATAACCTTCCTCAAAGTTAGAAGACACTTCCATAGCTAGAAAAGCATCGATCTCATCATTATTGTCTTCTAGAGCAACCTTATCGGATAAAGGTGTGTTAAGTAAAACTGGCTCATCAAAAATGTTAGAATTTTTGATCTCGACATTTTCTTCCATTTCATCAAAAAGAGGATTTATGGTGCTAGATTTGAAATTGTCATCAAATTCAAAAAGAAGATTTGAATTAACTTGAAAATTCTCTTTATGCAAGACCTTCTTAAGAGTCGAATCATCATTACCTGGTGGTAACGAATCAAGAAGAGCAAGTTCATCGGCGAACTTCTCAAAATTATCACTAGTCTTCACCGGAGAAGAACTAGGAGAAGGATCATCAGGATATGTAGTAGTGGTACTGCACTAAAAAGAACTCTTTGAAAATCGATTACAGAAATGGCGTGAACACAATGCTTATTTTTGTTTTTCTCAGATTTATCGGCATAATAAACAAGTTCTTCCTTTCCTACTCTTAAAGTCAATGTTTCTTCGTACAAATGATGAGAGGCTTTTGCAGTGCGAAGGAAAGGTCTTCCTAAAATAATAGGCACTCTTGGGTCGGGTTCAAATTAACCACCAAATTCCGCAAGCAAGAAAAGTGAAACCATCAACTCTAACTACAACATCCTCGGCTATGCCCATTGGGTGAGTAATTGAACGATTGGCAAGCTCGAGTGTCATTCGAGTAGGAGTCAAAGCTTCAAGCCCAAGTTGCTTGTAGATAGAATGAGGTAAAAGATTTATGCTAGCTCCGGAATCGGCTAAAGCACTAGTCCTATCGAGTTCTTGTAAAGCACATGGGATAAGAAATTTTCCCGGATCTTCGAGCTTCTCGGGAACTTTGTTCATGATGATGGCGGAACATTCGGCATTCACGGTCGTAATGGCGATCTCCTCGAGTTTCTCTTTGTTCCTTAGCAACGAGCTTAACCATTTGTTAAACTTTGGCATTTCGACAAGAGCATCTTTCAATCCAATCTCTAAACGGAGTTGTTTGAACATCTTCAAAAACCGGCTATGTTGAGCACTTGGTTTATCGTTCTCTCTCACTTTCATCCTCTCGGGGTATGGAAGTTTAGATGGAATAGGTCTTGGAGAATTAAGATCTTGAATTTCAACATTAACGGTTTTCTTTGCTTTTGGTTTTGGAATTTCCATGAAAATGGATTCTTCTTCCTCCGGAGGTGGGACATGTGCGGTATTTTCCAAATTTGGATTTTGCACTTTTTCCGTTGACGTCTTCGGGTTTTGTTCGGGTTCTTTTTGAGGATTTGAAACAACGGGAGTAGGAACAAGAGGAGTCGAAGGTCCTTCTAAAGTTTTACCGCTCCTTGTGGTGATAGCATTAATTTGCTGACGAGGGTTAGTTATGGTTTGACTTGGAAGAGTTCCTAAATTCGAAGTAGAGGCGGAATTTTTGAAATTATCACAAAGACTTGTCAACAAACTCGTAACATTAGCCATTTGATTTTGCAAATTTTGAACTTGATTTTGAACATTTTTCAACACCGCATCGTTTGCCTTGACGTAGTTTTCAAAATCTGTTTTCGAAACACCTTGGATTTGAGGCGTAGGAGCCTGATATGGTGGAACTTGGTAAACCGGTGGTTGATTGGTTGGTGATTGAAAAACTTGACCTTGATGGTTTTGATTGAAATTGCCTCCACGGTTTTGATTTGAATATCGATTTTGGTTCCCTTGGTTGTTTTGAACATTTGATTGATTAAAACCGGGTGGTCTCATTTGGTTTGCCAAATTAGGAGGATTCCTTTGAACAAAATTGCCAACGGCGGCGGTTTGTTGGAATTGATGAATATTATCATGAAAAACGGGAAAATCGTTCCTTGTTAACGGACAATTATTGAAATTATGGTTAGAACCACATGTGACACAAACTTCCTCGACTGCTTTGACGGTAGCAGGAGTCGTAGCATTCTTTTCACTAATCGCTTTCTCTAAACGGCTCATTCGAATATTCATTTTGTCTTCAAGTAAGGCGGCCATTTGTTGAATCTCGAAAGAATTATTAGAAGGTGAAGAAGTAGAAGACGGAGCATTCGTAATTGCTCTTGAATCATTTGGACGACTTCTTGAGTAACGCACTTTTGATTTACTTTCAATTATGGCTAAACCTTCTCGAGGCATCTTATCTAGAAAATTGCCACCCGCGGCGGAATCTAAGGCATCTTGATCATTGGTATTCAAGGAATTGTAGAATGTATCAAGTTGATGCAATTCCGAGAAACCATGATGAGGACATTGACGAAGAAGTCCTTTGAAACGTTTCCATGCTTTGTTGAAGGTTTCGTTTGGTTTTTGGTAAAAAGTAGTGATTTTATTCCGAAGGTAAGTTGTTTTTGAAGGTGGAAAGAATTGGTTTATAAATTTCGAGACAAGATCATTCCACGTTAGAATCGATCGAGGTGGTTCCTTATCTAGCCAAGTCTGGGCTTCACCTTCGAGAGAGAAGGGAAAAAGCAAAAGCTTAATTGAAGTATTCAGAACTTCGGGATGTCTAAACGTGGAAGTAACCTTGTTGAAAAATCGAAGATGATTATGAGGGTCTTGCTTACCCATAAATTGATTACCTTGAACAAGATTAATCAAAGTTTGTTTAAG
>BQNB010136594.1:0-17976 GCA_026074375.1 Tanacetum coccineum
TTGTTATCTTGTAATCTTTTCTAGCTTCTTGCTAGAAAAGTCGCTTTCCCTAGGTAATCCGAATAGATAATTCTCATCCGGTTAGTCGGTTACTAAAGAAGGTGTACTTGAGGACGAGAGAAAATGTTTAGTGGTGATGTAAAACTATTACGATTTTGTATTCTATAAAATTAGTTAAACCACGCATTAATAAAACTCAAATGCACTAAAACAACTCCAAAGAATCTAGTTGTTTTGTGATTACAAACAATTCCACCAATGAATTCACTAAAAATAATTGAGGCTTTAATAAGATCGGTGTTAGGCTGAAGCTTATATTTCGTAAGTTTTTTATGGCTTATAAATAAAAAGCTCATAAGCCCATTTTTACTATTTTGATTAGCTTATTACATGTAAGTTGACCAAAAAGTACATGTATACTTAAAGTTGTACGGAGTTGTTGTTATAACTTATAGTCTTATAAGGAGGTACTCCGTAATAAAATCTTTTGCTATGACACCCCTGAAATAAGTTCACCCTCTCTAAACAAGCTAAACTTTTAGGCTAATAAAAAACCCCTATATAAGCTCATAAGCCTAAGCTTATAAACCTACCCAAACACATATGTGAGCTTATTCTAGTTACTTGCCCCTCGTCAGTGGCGGAGACAAGGAGGGGGACCGGGGGGGCAAGTGCCCGCCCCCTAGCGAAAAAATTTGTAGTGTAAATTTTCAAAAATATTTCTGCTTTCATTTTACTTACAAACCAAAACCAAACTACATTGATTCATTATAAAGTTGCCTTTTCTTTTCAATCAGATGTTAAATTCTGGACTTCTATGTTCTTAAATACTCATATTCTACATGAAAGGAAATGGTTGTATAATAGGGGTATAACAAAATTGAGTAATGTCCCAAATCATCCTTTACCCACAACATTATGCGTCTGTGACTATCTATCTCTTCATCCACTCTCGCCAAATATCCTCATCCTATAGTTTAGAAGGATCTTTAATTACAAGTTGTAGAAAAATATATGTCATTCCTCCTAAAAACATGAATAGCATCAGATGAGGGTGTGTGCTTCAAAATATGACTCCTGTGCAACTACGTACATCTAGGTACAATCGTTTCTGTCTCCTTCATAACTGTTATTTCCAATGGATGCCAATATCAGAGTAAGGCTCGACGGGTCGATCATCTTCCTCTAAAGTAGGATCAGGAAACACAGGATCTTTGCTGTTTTCGTCTGCAAAAAGATATATGGGTAGGATTTATAGAAGGCTCTAATCAATTACACATTTTATATATAAAAATGGTTAGCCTTAAGAGCCTAAGGTCTTTCCAAGTCAAATTCATCTCATTAGAGTTTATCCAAGTTCATTTCATGGGCAATCGAAGTTGAATCACTTCTGACTAAATTTACTTTTTTTTCGTTAGAACAAAACTAGCTTGCTTGCTTGCAGAAAGTAGTATTATGACACACCAAGTAGGAAATCAAGCTGAGTTCAGTTAGAATTATTTGAGCTTAAGTCGCTTACTGCTTTAATCTATAAGTGGCATAATGGATCAGGAGGGGCCTCTAGTTTTTTCGGTTCCACTTGCTAAAAGAAATACTCTCTACTTGGTATTAAAAGGAGTGGCAAGTATGCAATCCCTTTTCTCAAATATTACTGCATTAAAGAAAAAGTAACTTACCAAATATCGAGTTAGGGATGTCGGAGGTGGAGTTGCCATAAAGTTGAGGCCGATGTAGAATACAAAGATTGTTGCAACTGTCACAATGGCGTAACATGAAAGTGCCAGCGCCCAGTACCTTAAGACAAAATAAACAACACAAATATTAGATTGCATAACAATTACTACTATTAAGTTTTAACATACGTTATCTAATGGGATTCAGTGATTTAAGTAACTGCTTGTTTTTTTAGTAATCAGGAGAACTAGAAGTGGCATTTTGGTTATATTTTAACTCAAACATGTCAAATAAAAGATATAGCTAAAAGGAATGGGTCAGTGGGTGCGAAGTCATTTGAAGTGCATTTACACATCCTAAAAAGCTTTATTCAAAGATTCAGAATGTCCGTCTAACTATCTATTATAATCTAAATCAGACCTGTGTTCCAAAATGGGTGTTAACTAGTCCTCGTGGGTTTCACCCCTTCGCCATTGTTATAATTCCATTGCGTGCATGTAATGTTATTATTTATTTTCGTGTTTGTCTAGTGTTTGCTTCTCCTGCTTGAAGTTGATGTTGGTCACCTTTCTTAGGTGGTGCTCTTAATTAAATTGTGCAGCTCCCTTTTTTAATCATATTGATTGCATTGGACTTGCTGAAATTTTATAACGAACAATTAGTATTAAGGTCAACCCGACCCGTTTCAACCGTCCTGCTAGGGTGCTACCTCATTGGTTTAGGGTGTAGCACTTAGGACTCAGGGCCCTGCACGTAATTAGGCATTGCGTCATGATATGAACCGGATCGATAATAATATGAAAAGAACAAATAAACAAGATAAACGGTTTATTTTGATGAGATAAACCAACCCCCTGGTTTATATTAGTGAGATAAACCGACTCCCCAATTGATAACCAAATCAATTACTTTATATTAAAGTTACATCCCTAATGCCCTATTTATAATAAAAGATACCCTAATCCTATTGTAGGATAAGTAAAAGACTTGCCCAATCCTAATATAACTAGAACTCTTAATATTTATCTAAATATAATTTAAATAACTAAATAATAAATCAATTCATATCACGTCACTCACAACCTCGCAATGAACAATATACACCCAAAGAGAATAACATATTTCTTGCAAACAAATTATACCCCGAACGAAGAATTACACCTTTCATGGGAGCAAATAAAACAGCTAACAAGAACCTAACAGAGGTAGCTAAAGCAAAACGCATAAGCATCGTGCAGACATACTTGCTAGGATAGTAGAAAATCCCAATAGAATGTAACCAAGGATCACGAACATATGCCCATACCAAGAAGATAACTGTCATTACAAGAAGGAAATTCGGCATTAAGATCCTTTACGCACATATATCAATGACATTAACACCAGCAGTATTATTGTAGATTACTCAGATATGCCAAAATTGTAACCCAAACAAAAACAAGAGAACTTTCAAGAACCTACAAAAGCAGATACTTTTTTAAGTCCCATATATATTGCAACATATCCTTCTTGACATATTTAGGATATGCCATTATTTCGTAATGCTACAGGTTGTCGTCAGACGTGGCAATTTCAACCCACAGGTTTATCAGTTTATTTATGGGTCGATTTGGGTAATGCTGTATTATAAACAAGTCAAATGGATCAAAAATTAAAGCTTTAGCTAAAAACTAAATGGGTCTAAAACATTAGATGATTTATTGTTACCATATAGTGTTTTCTACCTTCTTTACAGATTAATCTTCTATGAAAAGTCAATTATTGAACAAATGATGGCTGCGGATCAACCTAAATCAACTCAATCCGTTTTGAGTCTTTGACTAGGACCAAAAACTACTCATTTTGACTTTTAAGTTGTGACCAGTAACCCCAACCTGGCTGACTTGCCACCTACGTTTGGTCCACATCATTTATCGGTATTGGAGGACGCTTATGACATTTGATAGTAAAATCAATTATAAAACATTTCAAATGAATGTTTTTTGGCTCTCGTTTTAGATCCCTCCTGTTGGACTAGCTATACAGAAAAGCATATAATTAAAGTTTTACAGGACAAAGAATACCTGTAGCAACAACAGCTGAAATGGCTCCTACAAACCCATAAACTTCCGAAGGGTTAGGACCTTGCTCTCCCGAAACATCAACACCAGAAGCCTTATTGTCTGCTTCAAGAATCGAGAAAGTTGCTCCCCTATTTCTAGAATAATTAAGAGTCCTTCTAGACTATTGAAAGAATGTTGATATTCCATTCGCTTCGGTATCAACAATCACAACTAGTGTCACAAATGCAATAATCATTACTCCATGCTAACAAAATTCTAAACTTTTACAACTTGATAAACCACAGAACATAATATACAATAGGGTAATTAAACAAAAAAATCAGATGGAAAAAAAAATCATATCATAAAACATTAATGACCAAAAACTTAAAAAGACAGTATTATGATTATTATTATTACAATTGGACAAACGAAGATTATCGGTAGCTGTTGTGATACGGTCATTTGCTATTAGATGGTTAGCATGTTTTTAACTATCTCCTAGGTGGCGTAGTGGTAAGGCAGCCCGAAAGTCTTACAAGAGATTAGGGTTCAAAACTCTTTGGGTGGACATATTGGGATGGCCAGGAAAATTCCAGAAACAGCAACGGAAATAGACGCGTACATCAGAGCCAAAAAAGGTCTGAGTTTCCACGGGTAGCCTAAACAGGGATCTTTCTTTGTTTACATGTTTTTTCACCTATTAATTGTTCTAAGCTAAACACAGAGATTCAAAGCTACGGAGTGAAACAATAAACCTTCTTACATAAGAGGAAGTTTAAATTGGTAAAAACTTAACACATGAATCAATGTCTGCACAAGATTAGAGCGAAATGATATATGTGCGGTTATATTTCTTTAGTACTCAAGTAGTAATTACCACCTTGTTAACAAAATCAAGTACAGAGTATTTAATTTTCTTTACACAAGGTAATTTGATATGAACAGACCCATTTGAATAGGATAGAGTTCGCTTTGGCACCTGTGCCTCACGGGTTTGTTCTTGGTACAATCCCATACATTGTACCAAATCGCGGCTTATAAGTCTCGGTCAAGTGCGTACTTAAAATATCCAGGTTCTCCTCTCTTCTTGGGCAATATGGGACAAGAAACTAATAACTATTCACTCGAAGACATTCCATTGAGCTACCAAAAATTTCATCTGTCAATTTACTATGCTAAAAAAAATCTTTAAAGACCCTAAGAAATGACCAGTGATACGCTTCCAACCATGAAAGATATATGATGGTTGATGCTTTCAATTACAGACACATGATCCTTATACTAATATTTTCTTTTCAAACAACGAGATGAAAGATCAGGGATACGCTTCCAACCTTTTTTGGGTCTTATACATAACAACAGAGTTGTTCCAATTTGTCTTTACACAACGCATAAATCCAAGTCTCTGCCAAATTATGCTTCTGGCGATACAAATGCCACTCTTCACTGCATGCCAAATCCCGCCATTTTGATGAAACACATTTGAGAAGTGAGTGATATCTACGAGGAATTCTAGCTAGGCACATTAAAGCAATGTCATCAGGGAGACCACCTATTATTGATGATTGTGTTGCACCAGTTTGGGTTGACCCCTCTGAACAACTTCCTAAAAGTTCCATAAAGTTGCAATAAATTCAGACTCCTACATAAAGTATCAGATACATTTTAACATACTAACAACTGCTAGACTTATATAAAACTAATCGCCCGGAAGTGATATTTGAAATAGCACTAGTCCATGGAGGATCGATAGTACTAGTCCACTAGAAGCAAAAGTAAATGTGAAAAAAACCATGTGTACAATGAAACTGACAGTGATAGCCAAAATTTAAGTTCTTTTGGGATTCATCAACTCCATATCAGCTAAAGAAAATGCCTTTCTATGCTTATTGATTATGGCATCCAACTTACATTATTTATTCATTTTAAGTCTCATGAATGAATAAAACATCCAAAATTGATCTACAATGAGACTTTAAGCTTGAACTCTTAGAATAATTGCCAAGAAATGTAACATATCTACCATATACGCCAATGTGGTTTATCCACTACTTTCTTGCTCATGAGAGAGACTATATAATTCAATTTCTGACCCAAAAAATGGTATTTTGTCAAAATTGAACAATTTTGAAAATAATTTGGTTCTTAAATTTGTCAAAAAAAACACTTTGACTCCGTTATTTGTCAAGAACTCCCTTATTAACAAAATTTTAACTTTGGGTGATCCGTTTACAATTTCGAACACGGATATGAGTATACGAATTAGTAAGCAGATGGGAAAACTAGTACAGTAATAAAAAGAAGAAACAAGTAAATAAAGATGGAGATAATATATTTTTGGGAAGCTTTCTTTATATTAGAAACTCTCTCAAATATTACAAAGACACTGATTTTTGATTACAATGAATTTGTTTCTATTGAGGCTATCCTCCTTCTTTACTCATTTCCTCCTTTTATAGATAAAAGATGAGTAACAGTTAATATGTTGTACGTGGCTATTTTTATGGGATCATGAGTCTCATGCATGAATACATGTTCTCATGCATATCTTTGAAGTAGTACACCACTACCTGATATCCTTCTTTTTCTCTCACGTAAACATAAGTTTTGGTTTGTCAACAACAGATTTGACCGAATCTAATGATGACTTGGTCTCAACATCAACGTTGCTTTTTTTTGGATATTATGTTACCGTTATTTTAATTTTGTGACCGAGTCAGGAATATCGTCTCGGATCATTGGGCCATTCAATGAGCAAGAACATAGTGAAATACACTGCATTGGCAAATTTAGGGTGCGTTGAGGGAAAACACCCTTGTTTTCACAAAATGTTTTGTGGAAAACAAGGAAAACAGATATCGCGTTCAAATCATTGTTTTCCAACAAAATTCTCTACAAAACACAAATCATGCATTTAAGGGAAACTACAAAACACATTTTATTTGTTTTCCTTGTTTTCTTTGTAACCTCCCTTGTTTTCTTGAGAATGGAAAGCTATATCACATGAACGCGTTTTCTATGTTTTGTGAAAAATAAATCTCCTCCTTTTTTTTTACAAATTTGAAAACACAAAACTAGGAAATTTTTTCTCCAAATAAACACAACCTATCTTGGCAACTTTTCACTTAAACTAAGGTGCTGTTTGTTTATTAAGAGGCTCTGAATCTGAATCTGATTCGCACATCTGAATCTGAATATTCGGTAGAAAAGTGTGAATCTGATTCCTATCTTAATCTGAATAAGTGGTCGAGAAGTCTGAATCTGAATGAAATAAAATTGTTTGTTTTGGTAAAAATGTATAGATGTGTTAAACAATAGTTTTTACAATTTAAATATAAAAAGATTACATTCGCACAAAAAATAAATTTTATTAAATAAAAAAACAAATTTTATAATATAATCAATTTAAAGTTAAAGTATTTAAAAAAACATGCAATCTCATGTTTATTCGACAAAAATAAACATGTTAAGCTTTTTTTCTAGTGCTTGCTCTTTCACATTTTCTTCTATCTTTGTTCCACCATTTTTATTTTTCACTTAGATGGCCATAACGTTACGACTTGCACTAGAAATGTCTTCTAACGAATACATTCGTAACTCGTTTTGAATTTGCCGTTGTAGGCCCGTAACATACTTGGTGAAGACATCTTCATAAGCTGTTGAAATTCCTAACATCACAGCAAGACGCCGAAATTCGGTAGTGTACTCTTGAACAAATTATCCGCGTTGTTGTCGAAGATTATGCCACCTTGACCATCGATCTTGCGAATATCCCATAGGATAATATTCTTGGCGTAGAAGATGTTTAAATTCATTCCACGTGATCTCCTCTTCTCTCGTCATCTTAAGTTGAGCATTCCACCAAGCCAAGGCATGGCTTGTCAACTTCAGTCGTGCGAAAGAAACCTTCTCGGTGCTAGTAAAACCGTATAGAGTAAACTAAGTTTTGAGTTGATCGAGCCATGAGTCTAGCTTTTCGGCATCAACGGTTCCATCGTATGATGGAATGTCTATTCGAGCTTCAACCTTGAATGGTTTGTGAGAACCACGAGGCGGACTCTCGTGAGTCTCATTAGGTTGATCTTCTTCGGTGTCATACTTGAAACTTGCTTCGTCTTCAAACTTCTCCATTAACGGTGTTTCTTGGGTTTTTGGTTTCGGTTGCGATCGAATCCATTCAAGTACGGACTCGAGTTGGCTAGCCAATCGATCAAACTTATCGGAAAATCCACTTAAACCCGGGGGAGTACTTCATTCTGCTGCCATTGTTAACGTGAGTTGGTTTTTGTTTGGTGGTCTTCGATGAGTTTTTAACTCGGTGAGAGGTTCGGCGGAAGCTTTGTAATCGGACTTTGTTTTCACCATACACAAGTAGGAACCTGGCTCTGATACCACCTGATCCGTTTACAATTTTGAACACGAATATGAGTATACGAATTAGTAAGCAGATGAGAAAAAGCTAGTACAGTAATAAAAAGAAGACACAAGTAAATAAAGATGGAGATAATATATTTTTGGGAATCTTTCTTTATATTAGAAACTCTATTAAATATTACAAAGACACTGATTTTTTATTACAATGAATTTGTTTCTGTTGAGGTTATCTTCCTTCTTTACTCATTTCCTCCTTTTATAGATAAAAGATGAGTAACAGTTACTATGTTGTACGTGGCTATTTTTATGGGATCATGAGTCTCATGCATGAATACATGTTCTCATGCATATCTTTGAAGTAGTACACCACTACCTGATATCCTTCTTTTTCTCTCACGTAAACATAAGTTTTGGTTTGTCAACAACAGATTTGACCGAATCTAATGATGACTTGGTCTCAACATCAACGTTGCTTTTTTTGGATATTATGTTACCGTTATTTTAATTTTGTGACCGAGTCAGGAATATCGTCTCGGATCAATGGCCATAGTGGTTTTTGATTCACATGGTATTACACACATGTGTGTACTCGAAGAGGCTTGCGTTTCGTCACTAGCTTGGTTGCTAGAGGTATGTTTCCTTATTTATGATTTTTATGTATTAATTATATATGCTATATGATTTATATTCCGCTGCATAGCTCGTAGAATATTAGCGTAATATTAAGGTTATTAGATAACCATTTCCAACAGTATATATATGCATGAAACACATAAAAATATATGAAACAAAGATGCATGAGTATGTTATAATAAACTTACTAAAAATGCATAATAATTAGAGGTCCTAATTAAATTAGACAATATCAAGTTCTTCGGACTAAATCAGGCAGGTTAACGTCACACAAATAAGTAAACATAAGCATAAGTTCACATAAAGTCTTAAACAAGTTATTCTTCCAAGTTAATTATCATCCAACATCTTCATTTCTTTTTCTTTCCAAAGACTCCTTTCAATGCCTTGCCTAAAGACTTGAATCCGCTTTTCACTTCCTCATGTATTTGTTGCGTTTGATTGAGCAAAGTAGTTTGAGGCTCAAAGAGAAGGCGGTCGGTTTGTTGCGAAGAAGAAGGAATGTTATATTTTTGGTGAGCGAGTGGGGAACAAGAATTAAGGAAAGAGTTGAGAGAAGGAGCACTAGTACGAGAAGTACCCTCATTGTTATCATCATCTTCTTGATGAGATGATGATCCGAAGTGATGAGAGGATGATGAACAAATGGAATGACGCCCCTTTTGAACACCACCATCACTTCAGGATTTACGAGATTGTTTTTAGAGCTAGATGACGCATGACTCGATCAACGACATTATAAATGCCGTTGTCAAAAATGAGGGTAATGTTCCATGACATATCAAAAGAGACGTCAAGAACATACCATAAGGAAGGCGGGCTTTTGGAGTATCCTTAGCACTTCCGATTCGTTTGACAAATAAATAAGCAAAATTATAATGTAGTTGGGTTTTATTATTATTTAAACAAGTCTTATTTTAAATTCTTAATATTAGCATCACCAATTTATATAATAAAAATCAATCTCCACACATTATCATGATCCATATTGTCATCATCTCACATTATCATCGTATACATATACAAGATACAACTATAGACATATTGCACTTGCAGTCTGCACAACACTTTCCGATCCAAACACCCCTTGACCGTTACCTTTTTCATTTTTTTCGTATTCTTCCATAAACATAATACAAAATCATCAAACCCACAAAAGTTCATAAAACAAAACACAATAAAACTCATACAAGAAAAGGCCTTATTTACCTGTAATTTGCAAGTGTTAGAAATAACTAATAAAAATATGTAACCTATGATGTTATAATTGTTTACACAAAACTCTAAATCAAACACCTATATTTTATCATCATCTTCAGTTAAACCCTTAGATTCACAATAAACTTAAATGGCTATGATGCATAAATTGATTACGCATGTGGTAAGTGTTGTTGATGGTGTTCTCCACTGTCTGAACATTATCTAAAAACTCATATTCAGACAACAACAAAATCAAAAACATCACAAATGATCTTATTAACCTATATATTGTTATGTTGTCTTGTTGCTTATTGATGTGCCTCTAAGTCGCGTTGCTACCGTCGTTGTCAGCAACAGTGGCCGCCTCAGGCGACTGAATGATGGGGTATTATGGTGTGGTTGTAGGTAAGGCTGTCAAACTCGCGAGTTTACACGTAAGATCGTACGATCTTACGTGTCTCCCTGATAAAATCGTGTAGGATCGGTGTAGGATCGCATCAGAGGTAGGATCGCAAGTAGGATCGTAAACTCGCCGGCGTAAGATGCGTAGGAATCGCGTGTTGATACGGAGTTTGACCAAATTACCAAGCTTTACTAACTTATTGACTGTACATACTTATCTAGTCTACTTTTTAGGCTTTTTTAGGCCCAAAAAAGAACAATACGAGTCCGCTGATCTCAGTAACAAGTATTGACGTTTCATTCCTAGATTTTCTAATCAATAAACCTAATTATCTACTTTCCCCAAATTGAAATTACATGAAACAAATTAGGGTTCTTCTTCTCATGTTCTAGTTACCTTAAGCAAAAAATTTCTTATAGGTAATTGTTGTTTTTTCTTTTACATTTTCATAGTTTTAACTATTAACCTTTAAGTTTTAATTCAGATTGCTTAATTTTAGTGATATTAGTGAAGTACTTTGTTTTGAGACGTTTATTACGCATGTTATGTAATTTTATTCCGCTAAATCGTGAATGTGACGCTTGAAACTTGACTTTTTTGTGTTTTACTTTTACTTTAGTATTTTAAATTTGAACTTTGACATTTTCAAGAGGATATTAGAGTTAATTGCATAAATGGTCCCTGTGGTCTGTCGGGTTTAACGTAAATAGTCTCTAAATTTTTTTTTCCCGGATCCTGTCCCTGTGGTTTCGACCCTATATCGGGTTTGGTCCCTTGACCAACTTTTCCGTTGGTTTGACCTTTAACTGTGAAATGACGTAAATACCCTCGTAAGTGTTTGGAAATGGTCCCTGTGGTTTGTTGTGTTTCGAAAATGGTCCCTCTGACTATTATTTAATTTTTTTATTCGTACCTTTTAAAAAATTAAAAAATTTATTTGTACCTTTTACTTTTAAAAAAAAAAATTTTAATTAAAAATTTTCTTTTCTAACTTTTGAAAAAAAATTAATTTTTTTGTAAGAAAACTTAAAAATGTATAAAAAATTTTAATTTTTTTTAAAACTTTTTTAGACGTTATTATTCATGAAAAACTTTTATAAAAAACTTTTATAAAAATTTTAAAAATTGAAAAATATTTTTTAAACTTTTTTAAACGTTATTATTCGTGAAAAAAATTTTAATTTTTAAAAACAAACTTTTATAAAAATTTAATACTTTTTAGAATCTTAATTTTTTTTTAAATATTTTTTTTGTTACGAAAAAAAAATTAGTTTTTTTTTAAGTTAAAAAAAATAAAAAATAAAAACTTTTTTAATTTTTTCTTTGATTGTTTTTTAAAATAAAAAAATTAATTAATTTTTAAAAAAATTTTAAACGGTTTTATACATTTTTTAATTTTCTTACAAATTTTTTTTTTTTCAAAAGTTAAAAAAGAAAATTTTAAAATTTAAATTTTAAAAATAAAAAATAAAAGGTACGAATAATTTTTTTAAAGGTACGAATAAAAAAAATTAATTAATAGTCAGAGTGATTATTTTCGAAACACAACAAACCACATGGACCATTTCCAAACACTTACGAGGGTATTTACGTCATTTCATCCATCTGAACCTTTAGTTAACGGTTAAACCAACGAAAAAGTTAGTCAAGGGACCAAACCCGATATGGGTCGAAACCACAGGGACAGGATCCGGGGAAAAAAAAGTTTATGGACTATTTACGTTAAACCCGACAGACCACAAGGACCATTTATGCAATTAACTCAGGATATTATATAAATTTATATTTGATGATGAGTAGAAATAAAAATAGTTTGACTCGTTTATCCGTTGCTTACAGAACATGATAAATTGGTAGGATCTTACGATCTCGATCTTGCAAAGACAAAAACGATCACAGGTGGGATCGCGATCTTGACAGCCTTGGTTGTAGGTGATAATAATTTGCATTTGATAACCCGTGTGTTTGGTACAGAGAATTTTAAAGAAATGAGTTCAACCAAAGAATAGGAATCTAGAAAATTGGAATTAGATGAGAATTTTTTTTTTAATTCTGTTGTTTGGACAAACTAAAGAATTCTATATGAGAAATGAAGAATAACAGTTAAAAATAAATAAGGGTTTTGCTAACCACAACCATATGGGTTGTGTTTAAGCCTCATCTTTTGTGCAAAATTGCATTTTTTATGCCTATTTAATGATTAATGAACTCATTGTTTTCATGTTTATGCCTATTTTTTTTGAAAGGCTGAAACTTTTATTAAAACACAAAGGCTCCAAGGAGGAGCCTTAAAACAACTACACATAAGCACATAACAGGAAACAAACCAAAACAAAGAGAACCCAGAACCGACAACAAAAAACATTACGAAGTAGACATGATATCGAAAGGCTTGCGGATTCAGGAACTCCAATTAGCAATTACGGACTTAACCCGCCCCGAAATCCTTATTTTTGAGACCCTTTGGATGGAGGCGAATATGTCTTCGTCCAACACTCTATCCACATGAATAGGATCAACATTCACAATCCTATTACGCCAATTCCAGATGGACCAAATTGTACAATAAAGGACACCTTGAAGGATCTTGTTTGTGCGAGGGTTGTAGCCTTGAAATTTGATTCTGCCAGCAGTGATATATGAGATAGAAAAAGAAGGAAAAACCGTCGATGTATTTAGATTCCACCAACTCCATACTTTTCTCCAAATATGAATAGCATGAGGGCAACTGATAATACAATGGTCAATCTCCTCGAGAGCATTTGAGCATAGAGGGCAGCTCAAGGAAGGTAAAAGAACACCACGATTGGAGAGATTAGTGTGTGTGGGGAGCCGATTGAGATACGCCCGCCACACACATATATTAATCTTTTTAGGTATCCAAGAGATCCAAAGACAATGATTGTCAATAATATCATTAGCAAGCAACAAGTTCTAGATCGAATTAGACAGGGATTTAACTTTTAAACTTCCTGAAGCATCACCTTTCCAAACCCATTTATCTTCACCATCCGACTCGAGGACCAAGCTACTAATTAAACCTTCGAGCGTCGAAAGGTCGTCAATGGCTCTCCAACGGGGAGGGAGACGCCAAGACCAATTCCCACCTCAATGGCCATTTGCGAACTTCCATCTATCAACTTCCATCTGAACATGGGACATAAAAACAAACACAGGATCAAATCACACACACATAGTATTCATCCGGTCTAACAGAATTCAATCTAAAGTCAAAATTAGGGCTCAAAATCAACTAATTTATTAATGGTGGAAGTAGAGATTAAACACAAGATTAAGACTAAAAACAACAACAGGTTATGGATGTGGAGATTAGTAGGAGCGTTGATCGTTGTTTTAATTATCAATGGCGCCACTTTATTAACTTCCGTACACCTTGCCGTTGCTCTCAGGTTCATTTCTATCTCTCAATTTCAATTTTATGTCAATTAGTTCAAGTTTTTTTTAAGTGTTTTGATTGTCAATGTGTGGATTTGATTGAAGTTGTTATGATTAGGTGTTGTTCTAGCTATTTGTTGTTGTGTTTGAATTTCAGAATAATAACTTCGATTTCGTTCGAACTTCAATGTTTGATTTGAATTGAGTGAACATTTTATGATTATTTATTGTTACATGTTCGATTTACGTGTTCACAAGACTTGTTGTCGCTGTGTGTGAATTTCGTATTAACTTCGATGTCGTCCGTATACCTTGCCGTTGCTCTGAGGTTGATTCCTATCTCTTTCAGTTGAATTTGATGTGAATTAGTTCAAGTGTTTTTATTGTGAATGCGTGGATTTGATTCAAGTTGTCACGATTAGGTGTTGTTTTAGCTGTTTGTTGTAGTGTTGTGATCGATTTGAATGTTTATTGATGTGAATTTGTTGAATGTTTTGAGTATGATCAGTTGTTGTTATAGATGTTTGCTGTGTACAATTTACGTGTTTAGAAGACGATTAGGTTTGTTTTGGTTATGTTTAGTTTCTTTTGCAATGTAGTATATGTACTAGCTTTTGTTTTTGTTGTCGTTGTGTTCGACTTTCGTATTTATTTCAATGTCATCCATATACCTTGCCGTTGCCCAGTCTGTTTCATTTGAATCTGATGTGAATTAGTTTAAGTTGTTAAGTTTTAAGTGTTTTGATTGTGAATTCATTGAAGTTTTTTTATAATTAGGTGTTGTTTTAGCTATTTGTTGTTGTTGTTGTTGTGTTTGAATTTCGGAATAACTTCGATTTCGTTGTTATGATGTTGATTTTTATATATTTAATACGGATTGAAAGATTTTATGATTAGTTTTTTTAGCTGTTTGTTGTAGTGTTATGATCGATTTAAATGTTTGTTGATGTGAATTAGTTGAATGTTTTGATTGTGATTAGTTGTTGTTATAGACGTTCATTGTGTTTAATTTTCGTGTTTAGAAGACGATTAGGCTTCTTTTGGTTATGTTTCGTTTCTATTGCAATGTGTGTGGAGTTGTTGTTTTGGTTGTTCGTTGTGTTCGAATTTCAGATTAAGTTTGGTTTCATCCGTACACCTGGTCGTTGTTCTGAGCTTGATTTGTTTGTTTTTATTTTGAATTTGATGTGAATCAATTGAAGTTAGTCAGATTTTAGCTGTTCGATGAGTTAGTTGATCTATTTTATTGAAGCTGTTGAACTAGGTGTGATTAGTTGAAGTTGTTTTTAGGTTTTTAAGTGTTTTCATTTTGATTAGCTGTTGTGCTCATTGTGTACGAATTCGATCCGTACTCGATGTAGTTGTTTTGAGGTTGATTTTATTGTTTGTGATCATGATTTGTGAATTCGAAGAGAAATTTATGTGAATTAGTTGAAGTAGCTGTTTTTGGCATCTTGATTGTGATTAGTTGTTGTTTTTAGCTGTTCATTGTGTTCGAATTTCGTCTGTACTCGTTTTGAGGTTGATCTCATCGTTTATGATTGTGAATTTGTAGCCGTTTGATGTGAAGAGATTGAAGTTGTTATGACTAGTTGTTCGTTGTGTTCAAAATTTTGGATTAAGTTCGATTTCATCCGTATTCTGTTTTGTTGTTTTCAGGTTCATTTAGTTGTTAATGATTGTGAATTTGTGGATTTGAAGTTGTTTAATGTGAATTTACAGAAGTTTTTGAGATTTAGTTGATCATTGCTGTTTGTTAAAGTTTTAGCTCTATATCGTGTTCGAATTTATATTATCTGATCTGAATGTTCAGATAATATTTAGGTTCTATCTCGATGTATAATTGTAAAATTGTGTATGTTTTAGCTTGTATATTGGTTGGTGATTGTGTATTCAATTAAATTTTAAATTAGGTTTTTTCATTCAATTTTAAAAAGCGGTCTAGGCGGCCACCAACCGCCTCGATTTTACTCTTGGCGGCCAAAAAAGCGGTCAACGGTGGTCAACACCGGTCAGTGGCGGTCAACTCGATTTTTAAAATTTTAAATTAGGTTTTTTCATTCAATTGGTCAGATCGTGTTTTTAAATGGTGTTTAAGAATAAACTTTGTGATGTAATTATTGTAGATGAGAAGAAAAGAAATAGAAAAATGAGACTTTACATAGAAAAAACGCTAATTAAACTAATTTAAAGACTTAATTTATATTTAAAGTCCAATATCTAATCTTTTGTAGACCTACTTAGCTATTTGTGCTAAAATTTATCAAATATACATATAAATTTATATATAAAAGTTCAATCCGCCTAGGCCCCGCCTAGGCGCCGCCTCGACCGATTACTAGCTAGGCGGTGGTCGACCGCCTGACTAGCGCCTAGCGCATTTTGCAAACTTGCTATAGAATATGTATTATGGTTCAATTATTAGTTGTTGATGTGAAATTATTGGAGTTGTTGAGGTTTTTGGCGTTGCAAAGATGATTAGCTGTTGTTTTAGCTGTTAGTTGTGTTCGGATATAGTGTTATGTTCGATTTGAAGAAGACTAGACTCGTTTTGATCTTGTTTAGTTCGTGATGCAATGTGTATGTAGTTGTTAAACTTTTGGCTGCTAATTGAGTTTGAAATTGAAGTATGTTTGATTCTGACAGTTTGGAGAAGATAAGAGTTATTTAGATCCTGTTTGGGTGATGTTTTAGCGCTTGTTTATCTGAGGATTCATGCTTTATATGATTTGAGCGTTTTCAGGAAGATCTGACTTCTTACGAACCTGTTTAGTTGAAGTTTAGCTCTTATTTGTGTTTGATTTTCGTATTCTATTCGATTATAAAGTTGTGAAGAAGGCTAGGAGTTGTTTTATTATGTTTAGTTTCTATTGGAATGTGTATGTGTATATGATCGTAACTCATCAATCTTTTGAGTCAATATATGTTGAATGTAGGTTATTTAGACATATTTGGAATTTGCTTTGAGGTGAATCTGGACAAGCATTACGAATTTACTATTTCCCCTTTGTTCTTTGAGCAGGATTCACGTAAATATACAGGCATTGTTGAGGATTGTTGTTGTGATTATGAGACAGTTGATAGTGTAAATGGAGCAGTTTTATATCCCTTGTTACAAGAGCTCGTTACAACTCCTTTCTTCAGATATTTTAAGATACTGTTTAAATTAATCTTTTCTCTGGCTTAATTGTATCTAGTTCCAGCGTTCTAATTGTTATTGTAAGCCACTGTACTTGTAGTTTAATCTTATTTCTTAACATCAAGTATTGTTTTTGGTATCGCAAAATGTCTAACAACTATGACCTATTACCTGAAGTGCTTAGTGCGATAGTTCAACTGAAAAACATGCTCCTTGGCATGTGTCTGCCACAGTTTATCTTTCTTAGCTGTCGATTCTGATACTGCTATATATAAATTGAGCTTTAGGAGGATATTAAGTGTTTCTTAGATGTGATGAATTTTGCTCCAGGGGTAACATTAACTTATTTGTATCAAGACACTCTGTGAGATGTGGTAGGGGTACTCCAACGAGAATAGAGTATAACTGCACTAAAATGTAACTCGAAGAACAATATTCACTTATAAAAGAGCTATGTAGCTTTGGGAACTCCAACGAATTTGCTTATGCAATTTTACTTTCTTTATTTCGTCATTAAGTAAGAAATTTATCTTCATATCAATCTATATTAACTTAGCATCGCTGTCAATGTTTGCTAGAAAATTCTGTTATTGGTTCATAGTTTAAAACTTCTTATTTTAAATTTGATTCTTCATGCGGACATGTTTGTATTGTAAAACAAGAGTAAGTGATTGACATTCTTTTCCACCTTATTAATTGAAAAACACTCAGTTAAGCTGAGTTGAGCTGATATAAAGTTGATTCCAATTCAATATCGTTTAGGAGGTTTGATAGTGTTTAGATTTCTAGTTTATTCTCAATTTTTTAGCATCATTGTATTTGAGTAGTTATGAGCCTGATGTAATTTGACTTTTCACAGGTCAAGCTATGGTGCGATTGCCCCTTCTGGCCTGATGATGGCATGTGCCGACTGCGTGATTGCAGCGTATGCGAATGTCTGGAAAGTGAATTTCCGGAACCTATTAAGAGGCCATCACTGCTTGGAGATGATGTTAAATGTCAGGAGGGAAAACCAGAGGCTGTTGTTGACCATACTCTAGATGCTAAGGCATTTAGAGGCTGGGCAGTGGTAGATAATCCATGGACTAATGACGATGAGACTGATAATGGTG
>BQNB010136595.1:0-17976 GCA_026074375.1 Tanacetum coccineum
TCGGGGGGTTGTTATCGTTCTCTAGGGGAATAATACTAAGGCCGGATCGAATGTTCACTAAGGTCTAAGGGTTGAAGGAAGATTCTTTTTGTGTTTTTATATTTTATGAAAGCAAGTAAATTCTGGTTTTAGAGAGGTTTTGGTTTTAAGCTAGTTAACTACTAATAAACTAAATAACAATTATACAATGAAACGTATTTACCTAGGATGCATTACTCCTTGCTAGCTATCCAAATCTACCTATTGTTTTGTCACACTTGCAATGTAATGTGTAAGTATTTCCTAGGTCATGAATGGATTACACGAACCCGCCGTTAATTTAATATTCCGTTAGGGAAATGCACAAGTAAGGTAGTATGAAGACTATTACTAGGCCTCTAAGAGTATATTAAATGCGTGTGAAATACCTTAAGAGGGATCAACCATATAAGGGGGTAAAATAATATGAAGACTGTTACCCGATGGTATCCTTTCTACACTACTCGCGTTTCCTTATACATATCAATAGCGATACAGACAAAAGCTGGTTTTCTAAAGCCTAACGCGCACATTCATCAACAAGAAGCAATAGGAAACAAGAATTATAAACTATAATCAATTATACTCATTGAATCTTTCACAAACAAGATATAATCAACTAATGACAACTTTCATGCATACCCAATAAATACTAGATGAATTAGCCAAGCATACTCAAACAATAGAAATCATAATCAACAAAAGGAATTGAAGACATGAATTAAGATAGATATGATAAACAAACCATTACAAGATGTTTATGGATTGAATTAGGTCTTCTAAGTTGCTGGAAAAACACCTACCCAAACCCTAGAATCGGACTTAGGGTTACGGGCTTAATAAAAAAGAAGTTATGAGGCTATATTTATAGGAAAACCCTAGGTCGGCAATCCCGACGCCGTCGCCAAAAACCCTGATGCCGTCGCAACGTCATTTTTTGCGTAGTTGTAGATTTTCTCGCTGCGATCGCGTAGGCTATTGAATTGTCGAAATCTTGAGTTCGTATAAAGGAGTTATGACCAAAACAATATGTGGTACTTCGCTCGTAAATGAAATGATCTTCTCAATCTCGTGACACGAAATCTTCTAGGTTTTCTTTAGGTCGGCCACGTTTTGACGCCATCACCAGATCTCTGACGCCGTCACTTCAAACGTCCTGACGCCGTCGCTTGAAACTCGCAACGTCGTCTCCACACTCTGTATGCACAACTTCTTCAAGGATTTGGTGTAGAGTCGTAGTCTTGTCTGTTTCTTCTCCAAATGAGCCCAAGTCACGTGTATTTCCTCCAAATGCCATCCAAGTGCTAAAAACCTGAAAAGAAACGATTAAGCACATAATCTGGGCATATTTGCATGATTTAGGGGGTTAAATGACCCTGAAATAGTGTATAAAATGACACCTCATCAAATACCCCTACACTTGGGATTTGCTTGTCCTCAAGTAAATAAGCTTTTCTACCTAGGCAATAGCAATATTAGGGTCATTTAACCTACTATTTAAAAGCATTTTACAACACAACCTTCTAGACCTCGTAATTAAAAGCACGGAAAGCATATACTAGCACCTCACATAAGTGTTTGGGATTCTCTCTTTCACTCGGGTGTATAATAAATTATAACAACTATGGGAAACGGAAAATTAAACACTCATTACCTGTCATAGCATATAAATTACCATAGGCTTGGTAAAGGATCAAACCTCCACCGCTAGGCGCAAGTATTAATCATTACTATCAAAGAGGTCTTTTAAAGGGTTGTGGGGTGTAGGTGTAAGATAACATTAACGGAAACGAAAATGGATGGGATACATTTGGGGAGTGACTTTTGGGTGAATTTGGAGTGGAAGGGTTAGCTAATTATTTATAAGAATACACGTTGGTTGGGTTGCTAAGCCAAAGACTCGGACAAGATATACAAACTCTACAAAACTCTACATCCATCTCTTTCTTTTTCTTTTCTTGACTCTATGATAAACATAACATAAGCAAATGGCAGCCCGTACATTTTTTTCACTCTTTTTTTATACATTTTTTTGGGTACACTTTTGCCCTGCCATTGCTTAAACATATAATACATCATGGGGGTTTATAGATACACCCCTACACTTGAACTTTTACATACTCGATATTTACAATCTAACTAATGACCCGAATTGAGGCGGATCAACATAACATGGAGCTTATTGAGCTCTATTGGGGGTAATAAGTTACTTCTTCCCTAATTCTTCATAAGATGAATACTACCATGAATCCTAATCGTCCCAAGATAGTATTTACAAGGATAAGGACTTAGCAACCGTGTACTTAATAATTAACTTTGGGTTAAAACAATAATGACTAAAGGTGAGTACATACAAGGTAGGCTAAGGTGATTTGGGTGTAACAATTAGTTAAAGGGTGACAATGATCTTCATTAATAGTCTGGCTTAACCAGAAAATTACGAGAACCGTGAAAAAAGATAGGCTCGGAGGGTTGTACTAGGGGTATCTTGCACTAAAAATGAGTGCATGGCAAGGGTGTGGGATAGTTATATGATCGGTGTGACCATCATAATAGTTACAGGTTTAAAACATGGGTTAATCCTAGTGCCTCTTTTCTAGAAAATCCTAATACTTACTATGTGGTCTCGGGATGCAACACAAAAGCAAGTTCTAGAATTTAATATACTATCGGTACACTCATATAATTTAATACCGATACCAATGCTCCAGAAAAGGTGACAAAAACCATACGTACACATCCGTAACGACATAATAGACACATATGACTGCATTCAAACCTTAACTCGAACAAGCTAAAGGTATAAACTATCTTGGGTATCAAAAATGGATACCCGAATTCCTAAAGATCTAAAAGGCGAACCTCACATTTTTGGGGTGGAATTTTGAGTGTTTTTGTGCTAGTCATATACATTCCTATCCATTAGACGCTATTAATACTCGGTTTTCGTCGGTATGTGTCATAATTTTTTTAAATTTGGGTCAAAATTACCTTTTACGATATGTTTCGATATATTACCCATCATTTTAAGGAACAAGCAAATGGCAATTGAAGGAATAGTTTCTAAGGCTTATTTTCCCCTTACACTTAAGTTGAACATTGTCCCCAATGTTCTATAGAAGTACCCGTATGAACGAATAAAGGGAAAAGAAAACAAGTAAAATGAAACTAGTACTCCCCTGGTTTGCTTAATAATAGAGAAGAAACATGCGATAACTGGTTAAATCGTCCTCTAAGATTCGTCTAATGGAACTTCCTAAGAACTTCCAAGCTTCTTCTTATTAAATATAACCTGTAATCAAAGACAAAGACAACTACACCAAGCATAAAATCAGCAGGATAGATATAAATACAATGAGAGTTTAGGGTTTGACTCTATGAAAGCAGTAAAGATAGGATGAGAGTAATGATGTAATCATAGGTTTCTGCATGTTTATAAAAGAATTACAAATTTTAAATGTTGTGCAAATTATTTTTCAAAAATACTTAAAAAATTTTGAATTTTCCTGTAACAGGGCTGACGATGCCGTCAGGATAAATCCTGACACCGTCTCCGGCTTCTGAGAGAATTTTTATTTTCGTTTTCTTTGAAAAATTTTCTGCACGCGATTATATAAGTTATTTCCTGTATGAATTACAGCATAAAACCTGAGATTAGTCAATACAATCATATGACTCGAAACTGACGCGAATTAATCTAAACGATTTATTTAATATGTTTGAATTGGTTCTTAAAAACCGGATATTTCCCCTACACTTATTTTGTTGTAAAATACCTTTTATTGAAATTAAGACGAGGTTAAAGACAAAACAAAGCATGATTACATAAATGATGAATTCAAACATAAAAGAATAAACGAGAATAATTAAAACACAAGACACTTAATAGGTTAGAACACAAATAGTTTGGATCCATAACCGAAGTAAAAGTTCAAACATCCAAATCCTAAGCTATTACAATCCATAATTCTTTAACGACGAAAGTAACTAAAGAGTACATGGTTAAACAAAGATAATCAAGAAGAGCCATTGATGACATCAAATAATGTCACTTTTATAGCATCATTTATCCCATGTAAATAACCCATTTTGTATAATTATTGCAAAGAATTGTTACTTAATCGTTTGTATTTGAGAATTGCAGTAATTATAGAGTATTTGGTGAAAGTTAACTAAAAGGCACGTGTTGTGGAGCTTAAACGAAGAAATATAAAGATTACTGTTCTGACAACCAATACGCCATATCCATCAAGGAAGATATTGCGTATCCGTGCCTACACTTCACCAAAGACCACGAAGGAAACAAGATCCAATACACCGTATCCAGGAAAAACCAATACGCCGTATTCAAGACATATGGAAATAAAATATTCTGGAAGATATCGAACGTGGTCCCTACTTCAAGAAATCCCTAATACGCCGTATCGAAGACTCTCGATACGCCGTATCGACCTTTTTCTAGACCTTATAAATAGAAAACTCAAAAACAAGTTTTAAGTGTGTTAATCATATTTTCGATACCTAAACTAAAAAAGTCGATTTTTAGAGGAGAAGAAGAGAAGAAGAGGTCTTGCAACGTGATTAATTCAATAGTAAACAACTTGTAATCTCCAATACTCTTGTAATCGTTTAGTTTTTGGTATCATTTGTTAACTCGGTTAGTTTACCATGGCTAAATTATTACTCTTGTATTGATGATGACGTTTGAAGGCTAATACCTTCGGGTATTAGCCATTATTATAAAGATTTGGATGTTTGGTTTGTTTATCTCGATTGCTTAATTTATCGTTGATTGCTTGTTTATTTTTATCAATTGATACTTGTTTACGTGCTTTTGTATGCGACCTATCATTCAACTGGATCTGGTGATACGGACCAAGTAATCTAGATGCCGGGATAACTCTCCATATAGTGATTTATACATCTAGACCAATAGGATCACAAATAACGACCTATCTTTGCCCTTAGATTGTGAGCTTAGTTGGACCAACAGGTGACCTTGGGATCAACGAGTACGTTCTTGATTAATTGGTAAAGACTTGGTTAGTGGACTACTAGTGTATGAATTGCCGTTAAGCAGTAAGTGGGTAAAGTCTCTATGAACTAGGGTTTAACAAGATCACCATTGCTTTAATCTCTAAGATAGATTAAAACCATCAAATAAGAATGCTTTATGTGGATGCGTTTAATTGTGATAGAATTGTACGTGTCTAGGTTTAAGGAAGAAGTACCGCCTTAATCTTAAGAATGACATGCCACCCCGAGATAAGTAATCATTGCACTAAATAAACAAACCAACGTTTTGATTGGATTAATAATGGTTAATACAGTTTTCTTATATTTGGCTAAACCGCTCTTTTATCTTCTGTTAATTTGCTTGCGTGTGTTTTAGTGTCTTAAGTAGATTTTAGTCATCACAAAACCCGTGCCAGTCTCTCAGGCTAAAAACCCCCCTTATCCATTAGATTTAGGATTAACTTAGGTTTAGCATAGGTTTAACATAAAATAGAATTAACTTAGTTTAGATAAAAAAATATTAATAAATTGAAAGATTGTTTCTCGCTCTTAGTGATCGACACCCTACTTATCACGAAACTACCACCGACCGGGTACACTATCCGTTAAAGTGTTGTTTTTGGTTAAGTCGGCAAAATATAAATTTAAAACTTGAAATCATAAAAATAACACCACACAATGACACATCAAGTTTTTGGTGCCGTTGTCGGGGAGTGAAAATTTAATCTTGATTTTTATTTGATATTTTGGTTTTTTAGATCTAACCCTTAGGATTAGTGTAGTTTAGAATAAGTTTATATTCCTGTCTGTTTGATATTTGTGTTTATGTAATACGACGTATTCAGTTTACTGAATACGACGTATAAGTTATTTGACAGTTTTCTTTCCTAGTAAGTTTATTACACGATGGATGACCCGAACATTACTATGGAAGAATACATCAGGCTCGAGGAAGAAAAAGCTCAAAAACGTGGGAAAGTGTTTAACTGGGAAACTGCTAAGTATGGTAAGATCTAGTATGATGAAGACGTTCACGACCTCAGAACCGTTGAAAGCGAATTCCCAGCTATAGTCTTGAATGATAATTTGACGTCGAATGAAACACTCTTTTGTGAACCCACGGTAAGTTCTCTTAACAACAATGAAATTGACTTTAGAATATCGTTTGACGAATTCGACGATGAAGATTACACAGTAGTTTTTGACAAAAACTCGTTTTCTTATAAAATAATTTCTGCCAATAATTTGAAAACGGATTCAGAAAATGATAATGAAAAAGGCAATATGCCTTTGTTTCCATCACCCGAGCCTTCGGTTAATTGTATTGATGATTTCGACTTCTTTAAATATTTTGAGAATGAATTTCCAGCCATTGTTTACAATGATGCTCTAACGTCTAAATCAGATTTCTCAACTGAACCCACTTTATGCCCTCAACATATTGATGAATTTGATTTGAAAGATGAAACATCATTGTCCGAATATGATGAAGTAGAACAAAACGTTTGTACTTTAATGATCTATTCCCCTTCAACATAATTTACCCCGATGATCAAATATCGAAAAAAGACAATGAGGATGGTGAAATCGATATGATATAATCTTCAGGGGGTAATAAAAATACACAAGGGTCAAATAAACTTCTAAAGCAAGTCACGATAAAATCAATAAAGTGTTCATTATGAAAAGTTTTGTCATGAAATTAAATGTAAATATCGTGGGTTGAGATTATCTTGTAAACGAGATGCTATTTAATCTTATTAAGAATTTGTATGTGCCGTTTGGCATCCCGTTCAACCCTAAACGATATTATAAGGATGGTGATCGTACAAGAATGTTGCAGAGGCTAAAGTACGTTTTCTTTACTTTGTTAAATTTAGGGAAAATTGGTCTCCAAGAATGGATACGGCGCATTAGGTTAACACCTATACGGCGTATCCACTGTTTTAACTTTAATTGACCAAAGTCAACAAAATTCACCCAATACGGTGTATTTCTCAAACACCAATACGGCGTGAAACAACCGGCAATTTAAAAAAATTAAAATGACTATTTTACCCTTTGACTTTTTGAGTTTGACTTGACTTTTTGACTTCAGACTTTTATTGTCACATAAAGCGGTTACTGCGTAACTGGTAAATTTTCAGAACATATTTAAATAATAAATCATATTTATTATTACATATTTGTCGTTTATAAATTTGATTTTCTATCTCACTTGGCTTGAAAACGAGAATATCTCGTTAATTTTGAAAACCACACACAACGCGTACCAACACGAAAATAATTTAATTATACTAAATTATCACTTTTTATTAAATATAAATATTTAATAAATTATTTAACATTTTATTTTAAAAAAGTTTGTTAAAACGCGAATATTCAAATTTAAGTTTCATTTTACGGACATAGCTTGCCCGTGATACCCGATGACTACACAAATAAATAATAAGCATTTTAAATAAATTTTATAAAACATTTATGAAATAATAGTCATGTAAATACTCATTTTCGTTGGAAAAACTATTTGGAAAACAATGGCACAAGTTTCGTGTTTTGAATCATCCGTTAAGTAGCTTAAACGAGTCCCGAACCACCATTTTACAAAATTTACACTTGTGGTCCCTGTGATAATATTTCCACCATCAACCCCAATCTTTATGGCACTTGCCACTTTTATTTTATACTTTTGAGTATATAAGCAAATGAGGTATGGTTTCCTTTCATTAGTTAGCAAACCCTAGCCCCTATCTCCCTCCACCACTTTTCTGGCGCCGCTCCGGCGGGTTTCCGGCCACCGCCGCCAGCAGCAGCGGTAAACACCAAGCTACCACCTCCTCGTCACCACATCCACCGCATACATCTCACCATCGCTGCCACTATTATTGGCAGCCACCACCACCACTATCCTCACCACGTCATCTCCACCGACACCATCATCACCGCTGCCACAACACCACATCCGTCATCATCTCGACAACATCACCACCATATCACCATATTCACCACCTCCGCAACCCCTTACCACCATAACCATCACCACCATCGTGGCCATCTCAACCACGCCACCACCACGACTGTCTCACCACCACGACCACCCTCACCGCCTCCACTTCACCACCTCAACACCACCTCTACCTCAGCCATCATCTCGCCATCATCGTCATCCCAGCAGCCACCACCCAATGGTGCTTTGGGTTCGCTGTACAACCACCCCTAAAGGTACGTTTGGTACAGCAGCACCAAGGGTGCGTTTGGGTTGCAGCCATGGACCACTAGAGTGCGTTTGGTTTAACAACATGCCTAATAAGGGTGCTTGTTTTAGCTGTGTAACAGCGAGTAGGGTGTGTTTGGTTTGTCACAGCGAGTAGGGTGCATTTGGTTTGTAACAGTGAGTAAGGTGCGTTTGGTTTTTATCAGCGAGAAGGATGCGTTTGGTTTTGTGGTTATCAGCAAGTAGGGTGCGTTTGGTTGGCTGCGTGACAGCCGCGTCTGGTTTCTTAGCACAAGGGTGCGTTTGGTTTTAAAATGAACCACTAAGGGTGCGATTGGTTGTTGATAAAAACCCACTAGGAGGCATTTGGTTTATATAAATCAACTAATAAATATATCGAAAGATTTTAGTAATAAAATTAGATCTAAATGGGGGTTAATGTTTAAATAAATGTGTTTGGTTTTACTTATTTTATTTATTATTCGATCTCGTTTAGATAGGTACTGAAAAATGCGGATATTGCAACATGGATTGAAAAAGGGGAAAACATTGAGTTTGTAAAAATGGGAAACGTCTTATAAACGAATAAATCATGCCGAAATTTCTATAAATTTCTATACTTAGTAATTTCCGCTATAATTTCTATTATTTTAGAAACCCGATAGAAGAACGAAGTTATATAGTTTTAGTATTATTAACTTATTATTATACAATAACCCGACAAACAAACAAAACCTATACTTTTACAAATGAGGCAACCATTTTAGCTAAAAAGAAAACGAAATACTAATTTATAAAATATTATTTTATAAATCCCTACTAAAAGATAAACGAAATATTTTGTAGAAACTTTAAAGACATCGTTACTTAATGCATAACTTTAAAACGTGCGTTTACTTTTATGCAAAATCGTTTTTATTAATTTAAGTGGTGATTTCTGAACACGTGTCGAAATATTTAGTTTCAATTATTTTCTCACGTTTCTTATATAATACTTGCAAAGTATTATATACTCGATTATTCTTTTGGTTGTTTGTCTTTGTTATATAATTCACCATATGAGTTATATACTTGTCCATTTTTCATATGTAATATATACGAAATATATTACATACTTTGTTTTCATTTTTTGATGTATTTTATTTAACCAACCACCGAACCATTACAACTTGGGAATCTAAATCGTTATCAACGTGTCGCGTTGATGTAATCATCCATCGGAAAACCCAAATGCATTATCCTAAACTAGTGGGTCATAGCCGTTAAGATAAACAGTAACTCCTTGGTCGAGCCGTTCCGGTTTCCGTTTGTGTTGTGCTTAATATGTGCATTTCCGCCAATCGTTCTACAACATCAAGGTGAGTTTATAGCCCCTCTTTCACTTGTTTTACAATTACTTTACAAATCTCGAGGGAGAATACATGTTCATTACAACTTGTTTACATACTCATACTTATACTCATTTACAATCTCGGTTACTTGATTGATATCACACTCTTTCTACTTATGGATTTAAGTATTTAAAGCTGTTTATGAATACCATGGTTATTTCTTCATTGGACACAAGTGTTTTCGGTTATCATCTCCTGTTTATGTGTTGCCTAAGTAGCGATTAGACTAATCTCTTGCCCGAAACTATCATGAACTGTTAATTACGGATTGTAAGCCAGAATGTTATAAATAGATTTATTAAGACTAATTATCCTTATCCGGGTGAGTAGCGCTCACTACCCACGGGCTCCTGATAAACGGATATATACCATGTCAAATCTCATTGGGTGTCTTGGTTAGACACCGGTAGGGTGTAATACACTTGTCATATTATATGCTACATAAATTAGCTTCGGTGTCATGAGCTTAGCGCAACAGTAGATACATTTTATGTGATACTGTATCTGTTATAGTAGTCACATACATTTTGGAAATCTTGTGGTCTACGCTACTTTATTGAACATTACTCATTACTAAACACTTTTCATTATACTGTGGTGAAGTAGTAGACACTATACTTTTTGGTTCTACATTTACACTTACATTTTTGGCGACTATTATAAAGATTGAAATGGTCATGCATACTTTATAAATCTTTTGATTTCAACGTTTATACTTACAAAAATCTATGAACTCACCAACTTTATGTTGACACTTTTAAGCATGTTTTTCTCAGGTGAATTAGATGCTTGGCTTACTTGATGTGCATTGGAGTCTAAATTGACAAGATTTCATTCATGGATTTCTACTTACATACAAATGATCAAATCTCGTTGTATTGCTTTCAAGCTTTTCATTGTGATGCAATTATGGGACAAATGTTATATCAATTTCAAGAAAATCAACGAGATTACTTTTCAAACGACACATTTAGAGGTCGTTCTCTTGTATCTTGTGATGTTGTATTATGAAGTAACGCCCCCGGACATATTTCCGCTGCGACACATTTTTGGGGGTGTTACAGATTGGTATCAGAGCACTGGTTATAGAGAACTAGGTTGCATATTTTACCCTAGACTATAACCGTTTTCACAAACATTGCATCACATCAAACATTTTCAAGGTGCATACACACTACTTGCTTACTTGCTTACTTGATTACATTAAGTGCTTACATGACATACATATATATAATATATATGCTTGCATCCCTTTGCGTATATTTAACATTTATTTATATAAGAGTTATTTATATAAATACTAAAACATTTCTTAAGACATTGTGAGTTGCACAATGGTCTCATTTTACTTCTTAGACATTGTGAGTTGCACAATGGTCTCACTTCGTTCTCAGACATTGTAAGTTATACAATAGCCTCTAAAACTTTTTCATAACCTTATACATTATCGTTTTATACGAAACCCGTCACAGTTTTGTTTTCATGGAATTATGTGTGAATCTAAGTATTACAAGTCTTGTATGGGCGGGACTTGTAATAGGAGGATTAAAATGATAATTGCTATGTTAACTCGTTCATAAAGACCTTTATCTTATTTACTTTAACCGAGTATGCGTTAACTATTTTGAACACGATGATGATTTCCCATGATTGTTTTACTCCCCGTCTCCGAAGACGAGCTTTAAACACTCGTCCCATACTTATTAAAGCACCCGCATTGATATGTCATTCATCACTTTGAAGGTTATGTGAGTACGCGTATTGCATTAGAAATTATTAAGTAGGATGATTTATAATCTCTTTATTTGAAAGGATTGGGACGCCTCTTCATTTAAATAAATAAATTATAAATCACCGAACCATAAGTTTATCAATTCATTATTTACATAAATTGGGACGCTTCTTTATGCAAATAATGAATTATTAATGAGTGGGCTTAATGGTATCCAATATGACACGAGTATGAACTTGAACCCAATAATCACCGGAATCCGTAAAAAAGATTTAGAAACACAATGGTGTCTTACCACTCAGCAAAAATCTCAAGGCCTCACTTGAACTACCCAATCTCATTCTTAAGCTGTTATTTTTGCGGTTACAAATCCTTATAATCACGATCTGTTTGTGGAGTTAGCAGACTTGTTACACTCTTGAGCTAATGGACTTGGTTCAATCTCGAACTAACAGACTAAGTATAATATTCTAGCACCTATCGCATAAGCTCTCCCACGAGCTCCTCCCACATGTTGACCCTTATTATGGGGGTATTGTTTCTCGAAATGTCCTCACTCTCCGCATCCCATCACCATTTATTACGGTTATTGTCATTATGTTTGCTGTTGCTGGGTCCTCGAGCAGTCCTAGCCCGTACAACTTTATCCACTAGGTATTGCAACCCCCCTTTAAACAAGATAAACATCTCTCGATATGGTATTCAATTGATTATTACAGACCAATAGTATACCAATTTAGGTCATGATATATCCTGGTACGACCTAAGTAAGTTGAATACTTACATCCATTAGCCTCGTCCGTTATTAATCATCGAACATTACAAATATCAGAAACTAGACTATCCTTGAACATTTAAAACTTTATATAGACATACCCACACGACTATACTTTCTCCTTCGATGCCGCCACTTTTAAGGGACTTCCTTTAGAACATGTTTATATCAATCATAAAACTTGTAATGATATTTTTCTGAAATACCTATTCTGATGGATTAAATATTCTTGTCAAACCTAGCCAAAATTTATGTATATTAAGAAGTGTCAAAACACCGAATTTTGCTGAATAAAGTTATAACGCCTTGTTTAAAATTGGTTTATTAAATCTTAAATCTTTTCTTAATCACACAATCGGTTAACACAAATCCAATCTCAGGACGAGATTCCTTTAAGGGGTAGGTACTGTAACAACCGGCAATTTTTGAAACTTAAAATGACTATTTTACCCTTTGACTTTTTGGGTTTGACTTGACTTTTTGACTTCTGACCTTTTATTGTCACATAAAGCGGTTACTGCGTAACCGGTAAATTTTCAGAACATATTTAAATAATAAATCATATTTATTATTACATATTTGTCGTTTATAAATTTGATTTTCTATCTCACTTGGCTTGAAAACGAGAATATCTCGTTAATTTTGAAAACCACACACAACGCGTAGGGACACGAAAATAATTCAATTATATTAAATTATCACTTTTTTATTAAATAAAAATATTTAATAAATTATTTAACATTTTATTTCAAAAACGTTTGTTAAAAATGCGAATATTCAAATGTAAGTTTTATTTTACGGACAAAGCTTGCCCGTGATACCCGATGACTACACAAATAAATAATAAGCATTTTAAATAAATTTTATAAAACATTTATGAAATAATAGTCATATAAATACTCATTTTTGTAGGAAAAACTATTTGGAAAACAATGGCGCAAGTTTCGTGTTTTGAATCATCCGTTAAGTAGCTTAAACGAGTCCCGAACCACCATTTTACAAAATTTACACTTGTGGTCCCTGTCCCTGTGATAATATTTCCACCATCAACCCCAATCTTTATGGCACTTGCCACTTTTATTATATACTTTTGAGTATATAAGCAAATGAGGTAGGGTTTCCTTTCATTAGTTAGCAAGCCCTAGCCCCCATCTCCCTCCCCTACTTTTCCGGCGTCGCTCCGGCGGGTTTCCGACCACCGCCGCCAGCAGCAGCGGTAAACACCAAGCTACCACCTCTTCGTCACCACATCCACCTCATACATCTTACCATCGTTGCCACTATTATTGGCAGCCACCACCACCAATATCCTCACCACGTCATCTTCATCGACACCATCATCACCGCTACCACAACACCACATCCGTCATCATCTCGACAACATCATCCCCATATCACCATCTTGACTACCTCCGCAACCCCTTACCACTATAACCATCACCACCATCGTGGCCATCTCAACCACGCCACCACCACGACTGTCTCACCACTACGACCTCCCTCACCGCCTCCACCTTACCACCTCAACACCACCTCTACCTCAGCCATCATCTCGCCATCATTGTCATCTCAGCAGCTACCACCTAAAGGTGCGTTGGGTTCGCTGTACAACCACCCCTAAGGGTGCGTTTGGTACAACAGCACCAAGGGTGTATTTGGGTTGCAGCCATAGACCACTAGAGTGCGTTTGGTTTAACAGCATGCCTAATAAGGGTGTTTGTTTCGCTGTGTAACAGCGAGTAGGGTGTGTTTGGTTTGTCACAGCGAGTAGGGTGCGTTTGGTTTGTAACAGCGAGTAGGGTGCGTTTAGTTTTTATCAGCGAGAAGGGTGCGTTTGGTTTTGTGGTTATCAGCAAGTAGGGTGCGTTTGGTTAGCTGCGTGACTGCCGCGTCTGGTTTCTTAGCACAAGGGTGCATTTGGTTTTAAAACGACCTACTAAGGGTACGTTTGGTTGTTGATAAAAACCCACTAGGGGGCATTTGGTTTATATAAATCGACTAATAAATATATCGAAAGATTTTAGTAACAAAATTGGATCTAAATGGTGGTTAATGGTTAAATAAATGTGTTTGGTTTTACTTATTTTATTTATTATTTGATCTCGTTTAGATAGGTATTGAAAAATGCGGATATTGCAACATGGATTGAAAAAGGGGAAAAACATTGAGTTTGTAAAAATGGGAAACGCCTTATAAACGAATAAGTCATGCCAAAATTTCTATAAATTTCTATACTTAGTAATTTCCACTATAATTTCTATTATTTTAGAAACCTGATAGAAGAACGAAGTTATATAGTTTTAGGATTATTAACTTATTATTATACAATAACCCGACAAACAAACAAACAGTATACTTTTACAAATGAGGCAACCATTTTAGCTAAAAAGGAAATGAAATACTAATTTATAAAATATTATTTTATAAATCCCTACTAAAAGATAAACTATAATTTTTGTAGAAACTTTAAAGACATCGTTACTTAATGCATAACTTTAAAATGTGCGTTTACTTTTATGCAAGAACGTTTTTATTAATTTAAGTGGTGATTTCCCAACACGTGTCGAAATATTTTGTTTCAATTAATTTCTCACGTTTCTTATATAATACTTGCAAAGTATTATATACCTCAGTTATTCTTTTGGTTGTTTGTCTTTGTTATATAATTCACCATATGAGTTATATACTTGTCCATTTTTCATATGTAATATATACGAAATATATTACATACGTTGCGTTTACTTTTTCGATATATTTTATTTAACCAACCACCAAACTATTACAACTTGAAATCTAAATCTTTTATCAACGTGTCGCGTTGATGTAATCATCCATTGGAAAACCCAAATACATCATCCTAAATTAGTGGGACATAGCCGTTAAGATAAGCTGCAACTTCTTGGTCGAGCCGTTCCGGTTTCCATTGTGTTCTGCCTAATATTTGCATTTCTGCAAATTGTTCTACAACATCGAGGTGAGTTTATAGCCCCTCTTTCACTTGTTTTATATCTACTTTACAAATCTTGGGGGAGAATACATGCTCGTTATAACTTGTTTACATATCCATTACTTACTCAATTACATAGTCATTTTCAGACTTGATTTCAAAACTGTTTACATACTCGTTACAAACTCATTTACATGATTGATGACAAACTTGTTTACATACTCATTTACAAAATAAGTCACTACTCGGGTGTTCCAGGTAGCACACCTAGTATGAGTACATGTCCATTAAGTCACTGCTCAGGTGTGCTAGGTAGGGCACCTAGTATGAGTACATGTCCATTAAGTCACTGCTCGGGTGTGCCAGGTAGGGCACCTAGTATGAGTACATGTCCATTAAGTCAATGCTCGGGTGTGCCAGGTAAGGCACCCGGTATGAGCACATGTCCATTATTTCTGTATGAACTTAGAGTAATCGAAATCACTCATTACAATACCTATTTGAAACTTTTTATGACATTGTGTTCATTACAATTATCATACATTTTAAACAATTGTGGTCCAACTTTTATACAAATCTTTAATTCTTACATTTTAACAAACGCATTTTGTGTGGTTCATGTTTACACGCATTTTAAAAGCCTATATATTTAAGTTTATGCATTGCAAGTCTTGTATGGGCGGGACTTGTAACACAGTAAATTTGTGTATATAGTTTTGTGATTTACATTTATACTTACAAAAAAATCTTATGAACTCACCAACTTTATGTTGACATTTTTAAGCATGTTTTTCTTAGGTGAAATAGATGTTTGGCTTAACTGATGTGCATTGGAGTCTAGACTATACAAGATTACATTCATGGATTTTTACTATATTCAAATGATCAAATCTTGTTGTATTGCTTTCAAGCTTTTCATTCTGATGCAATTATGGGACAAATGTTATATCAATTTCAAGAAAATCAACAAGATTACTTTTCAAACGACTCATTTAGAGGTCGTTCTCTCGCATCTTGTGCAAAGGTACTTATGAAGTAACGCTCCCGGACTCTTATTCCGCTGTGACCCAATTTGGGGGTGTTACACAAGTGCGGTACTTTCTGAACTTGAAATATGCACCTGGTCCATGGTTGGCTCTAGGTCTCGTTCCACCTCCTTAGAAGAAGAAGAAGAAGAAGAAGAAGAAGGAGTGGGGGTGGAACTGAGGGTCCAGCCAAAGTCATACCACTCCGTGTGGTAATGACTTTAACTTCTTCCCTAGGGTTAGGAACGGTGTTGCTAGGAAGCGCATCCTAAGGTCTTTCATTAAAAAATTTAATCTTTGTCATTTGATTTGCTAATAATTGAAACTTAGCATCAGAAGCAATCATATTCCGTCTCAATATCTCATCCGTAGATGGAAAAAATTTTTAAGCTTGATTTTGATTGAAATTTTAACCTTGGTGTTGATTAAATCCTTGATTTTGATTATAATTATTCCCTTAGTTAAAATTTTGACCACGATTGTTTTGATTAAACCCTTAATTCTGATAACCTTGATTAGATCGATTTTGATACTGATTTTGGTTATTCCTGTTTTGAAAGTTTTAATTATTTTGATTATTTGCCTGATTGAAACCGGTGGCCCCAAGATAATTGTTGGAACTGATAAACTTGAGAGATTACAGTTTCCTTGAGGTTGGTAAAAGTTACCACCCGCATTGTAGTTTACCGTAGCAGCATATACGTCCTCTTAAGTGAAGCCACCAGCGGCTTGACACTCAGAATAATAATGTGGACCACCACAAGCCTCGCAACTTGGAGTAACAGAATTAACTTGCTGATTAGATTGGCACTGTAGACCACCATAAGTCTCGTAACTTGGATTAATAGCATTGACTTGCTGATTGGATTGGCTCATTCTTAGAATATTCTTGTTCATTTTGGCAATTTGCTGAGTAACGGCCGCTATCTCAGGAGATGAAGAAGTGATCGATCTAGATGACTCACCCCTTTGAGCTGAGGTATCCAGTCATTGTGGTGAGCGGTTATAATTTCGATTAAATCATAACACTCTTCAGGTCACCTGTTATAGAATGTATCTATTTGAGTGACGGGTAACATGTTATGATTAGGACACCGGTCAATCGACAACTTGTAACATTCCTAAGCTTTGAATAAAGATTCGTTAGGAAGTTGTCGAATGTTACTGATATCATTCCTTAATTTTGTAGCCATAAAATGGGGAAGTATTTCGATAGAAACTTGGTAAGCATCTCCTCCTAGCTATGGATAGAATTCTTTGGTAGACGATCAAACCAAGCGGTGGAATGATGCGTTAAAGAATAAGGAAAGAGACATAAGCGCAGGATGTCATGCAGGACTCCATTTTGCTTCATGTTTTGAGTGATGGTCAAGAATTTGTCAATATGCTTATTAGCATCATCCCCTGGTAAACCATGGTATTGACAACTCTGTTGGACTTATAAAATCATATGATTCTTTAGTCTGAAATCCATAGCCTGCGTGGTCATAGGGGCGATCAGACCACCCTGACCAACCATCGTTCAGAGAACGGGAGCCAGATTTTGACGAATAGGACCCGCAGGAGGCGGTCCCTGATTGATATTAAGATCCATATTAATTTCTTCAAAATCTAATAAAAGTAACGGTTCACCACGATTTCTTCGACGATTATGAATAACGCTCTCGGGATTAAAAAGGAGCAACGAGTTTAGAAGTAGAAGAACGTGTGCTCATGCACTTAATAAGATAAAAAATATTTTTGGATTTTTTTATAAAGATAATAAAAGAGAAATAAAATTATTTTTGGTATTTTTAATATATATAAAAGAGAAAATAAAATAGAATTGGAAAATATTTTTGGATTTTTATTATTTATA
>BQNB010136596.1:0-14007 GCA_026074375.1 Tanacetum coccineum
CATTATGCTAGCAAGACTATGACTGAAGCTCAAATTCATTACACTGCCACGGAAAAGGAAATGCTTGCCGTTGTGTATGTGGTATGTGCTTAATTACACATACCTTTTACCTTTAAAAACAAGCTAAAATAACCAAAAACGGACTTAAAATGCCAAATATATGCTTGTTTTGCTAATTGTGTTGTGCAGGAACGGATAACCAAGAAAAGGACGAAAAACAAAGCCAAAACGACAAAACCGGACTCGGAATGGAAAAGACTGTGAAAGACAAAGCCAAATCAAAGCCGGAAAGTCAATCAAGTCAAAAAGTCAACAGAAAAGTCAACTGGTCAAAGTCAAAGTCAACCCAAGTCAACCCCGAGGTCAAAGTCAAAGAAATATAAGTTCAGGGACTGAAATTGTCAATCCCTAAACTTATATACAAAGAAGAAAAGAGGAAAAGAGAAGACAAGGGCTGTTTTTGCAATATCCTCAAAGTGACAAGTGGGGGGGCAAAACTGCCAACCCCCCTAACTTGTACACCACAAGGACTAAGGGTGAAAAGAGTTATATAACTCTTGGGGACTTGTTTTGCCAAGTCCCCAAAAGTTATTACACCACAGGGACGACGGGTGTAATAAAACACATAACCATGGAGGGCCATTTTTGCCAACTCCACAAACCTTCAATCTGTTATACCCATAACCTTTTTTCCCGCGTCTTTTTCCCTCCCAAAAACACTCACGGGTTGTTTAACCCACTTTTACCCTGTGAATCTTTACCACCACCATGGATATTCATCTCCCCCCTCCTCCACTACCTTTCCCAGCAACAAATGTGCCAACTTGGCAATCCCACACCCCCCAAGACCTATTTCGACGGCTAGGATGGACTTTGGAAGAATTAAAGGCCAAGATTAAAGGTTTAAACCTCTCACAAAACAAACACACCTGTGTTTGTGTGTCTACAAACAAGCACAACAAGAAGAAAGAGAAAAAGAAGACCTAGTGTAGATTTTCGGCTATAAAAGCCTTGTAAGCCATTGTGGCAAAAATATTCAGTTTTATTAAGTTTTAATTCAGTTTTTAATTAAGTTTTTATTGTAGTTTAAAGTGTTTTCAAGTTAACCTCTCTTATGCATTTGTAATTTTCAGTTTTAATGAAAATTTAAGCCGTTTTTACTTCATAAGCTCTCAATAAGCTAATTTGAGCTTATTCTTGTTAATAAGCTCAAATTCAGTTTAACACCTGTTAAAAGTTCTTAAATACTGTTCTAAGTTGAATTTAGTTCATAAATACTCATTTGATTGTGATTTTGGAAAAATAAGCTAATATAAGCTTATTGAGCTTATTGCTCAGGTTTAGAGGCTAAGGAGCCATTAGGACAGGCTTTTTAGGCCACTCACTCAGAAAGAGTGGCCTTGTTTCTGAGACAACAAAATCCAAGGTTTAAATTCTCATTTTCCAATTAGCTTAATTTTAGCTTTAAACACTAGCTTATTTGTTTTCAATATTTGTTAACACATTAGGTTAGGCTTGTTAGTTAGCTGTTTTAAGTCTTTAGTGCATAATTTTTGTCTAGTCTTAGTTTACAACTTAAAACTGTCATAAGTATTAGTATAAGCTAGTAGAGAAACTAGCTTATTTTTCTTAATAAGCTAGGATTTTTAGTTTTAAAATAGTTTAAATAGGTCAAAATAAGTAGGAGTAGATAAAAGGTTTTTAAAGTTTTAGTTTAAAAATGTATTTTAATCCCATTTTGGCTTGACAGTTTTGAGATAAAGGGGTGTTTGGCATAAGCTTAAAAACGGGTCAAAAATGGTTTTTGCATGGGTTGGGGTACTTTGGCTAATTTTAGCTTAAGTTTTTTAGCAAGTTTAAGCTGTTTTTTAAAACATTTTTAGTTGGAAATTGTTTTTCAAAGGTATAAGAACCTTTTTCAAAACTGTGAAGTTTTTTAGTAATCCACAAGTGCTTATTTGATTAAGCACTTGTGGTTTGAGTTGTACATCAAAAAAGTGTGTGATTTGTGTGTTAAAAGAGGGCTGTCACAAGCCCTTTGTCCTTTTGACTTTGTGAGTCAAATTAACTCAAACATTTCTGTCACAGTTTGTAAAAAGCCAAAAGACCTTTTTCACAGCCAAAAATAAGCAAGTAAAAATGCTTTTCCAAAGCTGAAAATTGGTGCACAAGCCCATTTGCCATAGCACTCAATCTGTTTGGGCTTATTTGTGATTTTAGAGCTTATTTGACAGCTTAAAATAAGCTGTCAAATAAGCCCTTGAGGTTTGCCTTAAAGCTCCCCTGGTGCAAAGGGGGAACTTTAGGCTTATTGTTCTCAGCCTTTAAGCCAATTTAAGCCCAAGTTTTTGGCTTATTTTAAGAGTATATAAGCTTTTAAATAAGCCCTCAAAGTTTCAGGCCTTAGGAAGCTTATTTGGGTGCTTATTTTTAAGCCCAAACATGCCCTTTGGCTGTTTTTGAATCCCTTAGGCTGTAGGATTGCTTATCTTTTGATTCTAGCTTATTCAGCTTATTCCATAAGCTTAAACTGTTTCCCAAGAGCTTTTTAGGTTAGGTTAGATATTTAGTTTGCAAATGTTCCTTTTTCTAGCTTATTTGTCCTAGCTTTAAGCACTTTTTGCCTTTAAGCTTCCTTTAAGCTTTTCTGCCATAATAAGCTTCCACAGCCTATCTAGTTTAGCTTATCCTTTCCTTTTTAGCTCATTTAGTTTAGTTTAAACCATTTAGCTTATTTTAGCTTTTATCTTAGCTTAATTCGACCCTAAGTCTAAAAAGACTTAGCTTTTCTTAGCTTATAAGCATTTTTATCATTTCTGCCAACTTTAAGCTTATTTTTAAGCTTATTTAGTGGATTTCTCAGGCCATAAAAAGCTCTCTAGTTGACAAAGGTGTTAAGCCCAGGCTTAACAAATTTGCTTCTTTGATTTTTCAAAAAAAAAAAAAAGGGGAAGACACTTGGTCCGGGTGAGCAAGACTCGAACCGAGACCAGCGTACATCCCTTTACACACACACTCTTACCACTGCGCCCTTGGGTCTTTTTCGTTATAGACTCAAGGGCACTTGGTATATATACACGTTTTGTGATTTATAAGCTAATAAGCTGTGAAGCTTATTTCGGGGCTTATTGCATAAGCTGGTGGAAGGGGGAAAGACACTTGGCCCGGGTGAGCAAGACTCGAACCCGGGACCAAGCGATACAGTCCCCCTTTTACACACACACTCTACCACTGCGCCCTTGGGTCTTTTTCGTTAAAGACTCAAGGGCTTAGTTATTTAAAGGGGTTTTGAGCTTTTAAGCTGAAAACAGCTTATTCGGGCTTATTCCTTAAGCCAATTTCGTGTTTCTTATTTTTCGTAGGGTCATTTTTATAACTTTTTACTTTTTAAAGAACGGGTCCGGGTACGGGATTTTGTTTTGACTCGTTTTTGGGTCAAACGAACTCCGTTTTCGGTCTAGTCTTTTTCATTCTTCGTTATTTGACCCGTAGAGTAGTTTAGAAGCAAAAATTTCTTTGTAGGGTTATTTTTAAAGTTTTTAGGTTTTCCCCCTTTTGTTCGGGATTCGGGGTCTCGTTTTCTAGTTTAATTTCGTAATTTCTAGGTTTTTCTTAAACGTTTTAGTCCGTTATTGTTTAATTTGACTTTTTCAACTTCCCAAACCAATTCCTTCCTTCAAACTCAAATCTTCGATCGTATCGATTTACCATTCCAGCCTCGTTGGGGATTTACGACCCGGGAAAGCTCTATACTACTTCTCGGTATCATTGATTCTGCTTTTAGACTATTCTTACTATATATTTTATATTTCATTATATTATATATATTTTAAGGTGTAGTCAGAGTTGATTAGGGTATAAAAGTGGGTATTTGTTGAAGCGTAGAAAAGTTTTGATGGTTCCGGGTATGCCTAAATGCAATTTATCGCGAAACGATTTTATTGTAGAGCGACCGGATGAAGAATCCTCGGACGAACCCATGGTAGAGTCAGAAGAATTACCGGAACCATGGACTTTGTTTACAGACGGGTCGTCCTGTATAGATGGTTCCGGAGTCGGGTTGATATTGACAAATCCAAATGGAGTTGAATTCACATACGCCATGAGGTTTAGGTTTGAGGCTACAAACAATGAAGCTGAGTATGAAGCATTAATAGCCGGTCTTCGGATCGCAGAACAAAATGGCCCGTAAAAAACCTTCAAGACGAATGTTGACTTCGCCTTGTAAGCCAAACAGGTCAATGGCTTTACGTTAGAAAGAATCAAGCAATGGAGAGACACCGTTTTCACTAACATACGGCACAGAAGCAGTTATACCAGCAGAGATAGGCATGCCAACATTCCGGACCGTGGAAGTAGACTTGACGAAGAATGACGAAGCCCTGGAAATAAACTTGGATCTCATTAAAGAAAAAAGAGAACAAGCAGCGATTCAAGAGGCAAAAAGTAAAGCTAAGATGGAAAAATACTACAACTCTAAAGTCCGAAGCACTAGCTTCAAGCCGGGGGACATGGTCTACCGTAGCAATGATGCAAGCCACGCCAAGGACGGAGGAAAACTTGGCCCTAATTGGGAAGGACCATACAAGGTTACGGAGTCATTAGGAAAGGGAGCCTACAAGCTTAAAGATTACAAAGGAAATGAACTTTCGCGAACATGGAACATTTGTAATCTCAAGAAATGTTATGTGCATGAAGTGTAAGCACCCGGCCGGCACGTATGATGCTCCGGAGGGCAATATTTCGATTTCATTTATCTTGTAATGTTTTTTGAATGTTAATGAAAAGTGAGGATTAGCTACCCTCACAAATTTTAAGTCCTAAATTTATTTTCGCTTTGCAAAGATATATCAATTGTTAAGACGCGCGCACAAGGAGCCACGCTCCGTAATTACATTATTCCGGATAATAAAGGTTGAGCAACCTCAAAATTAGCTTAGGTATGTAAGAGGTATTGCAAACCCGGCACTGGAAGAATAACCCATAAATATTCACAAGACTAACTATTACGAACGTACAACAGTAATGACAAAAAGGTAGCAATATTATAACCTGCGAAAAACATCCTTGTTATAATAAAGACGGACGCACTAGCGTCCACCTAAAAACATGTTTAACATAACAAGCCAAACACCGCAACAAAAAGGCCAACGCACGGCCGCGGTAAAAAGCCACCGCACGCTGCGGGTAAAAAAAGAAAATGTTCATATTACCTAAAGGCCTCCAATAAAATAGTCCACAATACGAACCCCGTGCAATATAACAAAAAGATCAAATGTTCAATATACAAACAAGCAGACCAATGGGTCATGGCATGGGAACAAGTAAACTAAAGGCAGCAACGCGTCAAAAGATGGGGGGCGGCAAACAAAAACTTGCCCAAGCTTCATCTGTTGTCATCTCAGCATAACCCAACGAAGAGGGGGCCGCGGGAAATACGAAAGCTTCACCCACCCAGTCTGGGAAGACAAAGGCGCGGACGACTATATCCATTCTCAGTTGGCGAAGATCCGTGGCAATGCTTCTTGGCCCCCTCATCAGAAACGACATGCCCATTCATCAATGCAAAAGATAGGGAGGGATCCCCCGACGGTAAAGGGGCGGCCGATTTAAAAAGTTAAAACAGCACCACTTGATTGAATGGGAATAGAAAAGAAGCTGCTGCAATGCCCGGTTGTAAGAAGCGCTTTCCGGAAGTTCAGCAATGCGGTCCAGCACCAAAGAAAAGAAAAGCAATCAAGATCAAAGAACTTCATCCCTCCTAACCTTAACCATGGCAATAACCTTTTTTACTTTTTATGAGATTTCAAACAAGATCATCATAAAAATCATAACACAAAGGCCGGAAGGGAAGGGCGGCCGAAGTGTGCAAGGTTGACGCGAATCTTCATTACAAAAAGGGCTCTAACAATAAAAAACAAACCTAACTCTAATAAAACTTCAACAAAAATCATCAATTTCTACACTAAACCCCAATCTACACAATGCGTATACATAAAAAACGTAAATCCTAGAATCATTCTGCGGCAAATAAGAGAGCAACATTGGCAAAAACCTCTCTCATCCTCAAAACAAAACCCCCACAAAATAACCACAACAACCCCCCAAGCGTGGCCACACAACCCACCATACCCCAATCAAACCCACCCCCCTCCCCACCCACACCCACCACCCACCCGCCAACAACCCACTCCTCCCCCAACCAACCCCGCCTCCACCTCCACCCATCCCCCCACGCCAGCACCCCCCCAGTGCCCCCACAACCCCTCCCACCCCCCCCCCCCCACCCAACCCCCCCAACCACGCCCCCCAACCTCTCCCACCCCCCCCACACCCACCCTCCGCACCGGCCCCCCCCCCCCACCAACCGCCACCCACCACTCGTCTAAACATCCTCCCCCAGCCACCCCCCCACTGCACCCCCCGCCGACACCACCGCCCACCAAAAACCAACACCCACAACCCTAACCACCCAACACCAGCCATACCCACCAATCACAACCCATACCACCACCCCCACCCTACCTTCCCACACCACACATACACAGAGCACTCCATCCAATAATTATTAAACACTACCTCCACACAACAATTTCCTCACCACCTCCACAACAATCAACCCCTGAACTCAATCGCCCACACCGGAATACAGAAAAAAAAAACCGGACACTCTAAAACCTTCTTAAACCTTCTTGGCAAATGCCAAAAACAATGATGGTCCCACGACCCCTAAAGCGTGACCAGGGAAATGTGGTTGACCCTTGGTCAACAACAGCCGAAGATTTTTAAAACACTTAAGGAGAGCAAGACGTAATTTCTATGAAACATTCAAAAGGGCCAAACGAGACCATTCTATCCTTCACTTCTCCAGCGGCTTAAAATAGTGAAGTAGGTGGAATATCAATATCCCCTCTTACACAAAGACGTCAGAAAAGGAACAAGATACCACCACGTGTAGCACTCAATTATTGGGCCACAACAACAACGTTGTATAGACTTAAAGCACCTCTCAAGCTCTTCTAAAAAAGACTAAAAGCTAGACTCCTGGCCTACTTGCGCATCTTTACTTCCATACTTTTATCCCATCATTTCAATTATCCTTATTTCCTGATCAATGCTGAATTTCTATTCTATTCTCAAAATCATACTTTGAAAATCACCTACAAAACTATAGACAAAACAAAGAAACGAAAACCATGCAAGAGCAAGCAACATTATTCGATAAAAAAAATAATACATTATCTAATGAATATAAATACATACTGCATTAAACGGTTGCGGCACTGTGACCTCAGAGACCAAGCCCTGTCACATCTCCGCCGACAATGGTACGTAAATCTTGGCCCCAGGCCTCAATGGTAGCACAAGGCCACCTTGGCTAATCATTCAGAGCGGAACTCAAGATGAGAGTACGGGAGGTCAAAGCAAGAGAAGTCATTGGTCCTCCTTAGTAATGGTGACCATGAGTAGCTGACATCTTTATCCTAGCCCAAAGCAACTTCTCCTTAGATAGTGAAGAAACTCGGTCACGGAGGCGGACAACCTCCGTGGCTTCAGCCTCCTTCTCCGCCAGCTGAGATTTCAACCTAAGAATCTCCAAGTCTTTCTCCTCTAACAACTTACCACGTGCAACATACTTAGCATTGATTTTTTCTTTAAGCTCCAACCATGCCTTCCGCACCTGTTGGGGTGGGGGAAAGGATTTCCCTACATTAAACTTCCGAATATAATTGGTCAACAGTTCATGAAACGAGAGAAGAGGAAGTAAAGCGTGGGGAGCACGCGGTTTTTCTCCAAGTACGGTAGGAAACCATCTCCAACAAACGAATCATTGGTAAAGGTTCTCACATATTGAACATACCAACGCATCGCCTCGAAGGTCAAGGGAAGTCAAGCTCATGAAAAAGAATCATCAGACCCTTCCCGACACCTCAGCTGGGAAGACCCATCAGGTCCGGTTAACATCTGCAGCGAAGCTGGCCTAACAACTGTGAAGTGTGGCCGGCAGCAGTATCTACCGGAGCACTCAAAGTGCTAGAGCTGAAAGGATAAACAAAAAATAAACGATTAGGAAACGGTGCAGAAATTTAGAAAATACTTAAGGATGCATATACATACCTCCCCACAGTAGTGCGGATCTGGAGGCTCGCTTGGGCAGATAAATCCACAAAACTTTCAATTTCTTGAGGAGGGGCAACAGAGGGGGAGTAAGCTTAGACGCCCCCAAGAAGTGGGCCCGACAAAACGAGAGCCCGCCGCATAATCTGCCTCTAAAACCAGCAAAGGGATTAACCTCCGGTACTGGAAGCAAGAGAAGGGTGGTCCGTCCTCAACTTTTTAGCAGGAAGAGCATCGCCCTGCTTCTGCAATCTTCTCTTCTTGACCTTCTTGGGCTGCTCCGTAACAACCTCCTCCTCACTCTGTCGCACCACAGCCATACCCTCATCTGGGTCCGCTAACTCTAAATAAACATTCTCTTCAACATCTTACTGCCCTCCTTCAGCCGGAGCAGGGACCTCCGTGGCCGCGGCAGAGCTACTACCCCCAGCAGCAGGAATCACCAGAGGCATGAAGCAATGTCAGGTACTCTCTAGCAATGTCACCTGATATCACCCCTTCTGCACCTGCCACCCCGCCCGGAGACCATCAAGGACACATCTTGATAAAATCCTACAAGCCCATATCTGTAAAATAAACATCAAACAATCAGGTTTTATAATATAAAGGTACTACCACTAAAACGAAATAACACCCACCCGTTCCGTCAGAACGCTCAAAAGCCGGATAAGAGTTTTCGTCAAAAGGATAGTAGGGGCTCAAACCCACAAGGCACATGAAGCACTCCGGATACCGACGGAAAGGAGCCTTATGGCTTTCAAGAAGTTTAACGGTTTGCTCTTGACGGGCAGTAAGATGGGGAGCCGAATCCTTTTCTAGGACGCCTCCCGTATATAGAGGGACGAAAATAGGAAATATGCAAGAGTCAACCCAGAAAAAATGGTCCTTCCAATTTTTTATGGATTTCGGGGGTTTTGGAAAACAAGACGGAACCGAGGTAGAACGCTTAGCAAAAGAAAACAACCCGTCACTGTATGTACGGGTGTAGAAAGCGCGGAACACGGTCACTGAGGGGGAAAGGTCGAGTAGACGCGTCAGAACTTCAAAATGGGACACCCGGGCCGCGCCAAAATGCGATAATTGAGAAATATTTACACGGAAGTATTTAAGGACGGCCATAAAAAACTTTGTAAATGGAATCCTATAACCACAAACATCAAAGAGCCTACTATATACACCTACTTTGCCGACTGGAAACTGGGTAATGGTTTTATCGCGTCCTGGAGCCGTGGGGTGCACTTCAGCCGGAATATAAAAGTTATCACAAAAGCTATCTACCATTTCTTGGGTCATAATAGAATATTTAGCAGCAAAGTTAGCCATTTGGGAGGTTAAATGAGGAAAAATGCAAACCTGAAGTCCGAAGAACCTTAGAAAAAAGAAGAAAATGAGATGCGGACGTATGATAAAGATGAAAAGCTCGAAGAAATCAACAATGGTGGAAAGTAAGATTGTGAAAAAGGAAACAGTAAAAATGAGAGGGGGTATTTATACCCTTGGTGTATTTATATCTACCCACAGCCAGATGATGCCACGTGGAAACCACTTGTATGATCAACGATCAAATTTTGCCTAGGAAACAGTTAAAACAGCTGTAAATACGTCACATCAGTCAGGAAATAAAAGGACAGCATCGGTCCACGTCACATAAGAGTCACCAAATTGATAAGGAAGCTTCGCGGAAAAGATACGTGATCACGGAATGCGGCAAAACATTAGTCAAGAAACCAAAGTCTAGCACTGATCACCGCACGCAGGACATAGCCCGCAGGCAATATCATACTAGACTGGGGGGACTTGATGATGTATAATAGGCATACCAAGCCTCTGGGCTTAGGCCATACTATCACTTAGGCCTCTGGGCCCAACTTAGAAATCATGGGCCGAAACTAAACCCAACCCTGCATTGGTCACGGCCCGGACACAGCAAAACGGATGCGGACCTAACTATAGGATGCTTCCATCCACGGAAAGCACACGCGTCCGTACACACAATTATTACGTAACCTTGCCCGACAAGGGACCTACCCTGGCCACTAACCAAACAAGCGAAATAATAAGGAACCATAATATTTCAGTTGCCTATAAAAAGGGATCTTCTGACATAATGAACAAGACGATTTTCTCACTCTACATACACATACTTTCTCTCTTTACATGTTTACTTACTTTCACGCCGGAGTCTAACCGTGGGGTCCGTCCCCACGATAAGGCTAACGGTTTATTTGATTGTGTAGGAAATCGTCACTTCTCTTGCTCTAGTACAAGATCTAACGCTCAAATCATTCGGGAACTCGACCCGACACATAATTTAGGTCCTGTTCTAACCCTTACTCCAATTTTGTACTAACAAAAATGTTGATGTTTTTGGTTGTTGCATGATGCATCACGTAGAACAGAGAAAATTTCCCATAATTCTCGTGATCAAATAGCCACACAAAATGTTAGTTTTAAGTAGTGTTTTAAAACCCGGTTGAACCGTAAACCGGTTGGATGACCGGTTTTTTCGGACTTCCGGTTGAACCATAAATCGGTTTTCCGAATCAATTAAAAAACCGATTTTTAAAACATTGATTTTAAGTTTAGACATTTATTAGCAGATTTTTTGGTTTTGCAACATAATTTTTCTACTACTTTTATTAAGCAAAAAGTTATGTTTACATCCCTAAATGTAAAAAGCTTTCTAGAGGTTTTTTTTAGAATAATTAATGTAAATGGCATAAAAATGTACTCAACTTAAGAATCATTTTCAATTAAAGTATCACACTTTTTTTTTGCATAAAAATGCACTCAACTTATTTTTTTGGCAAATTTAAGTATTCTCGTTAAATATTTAACGATCATCCGTTAAGTTTTACATTTCAAATCCACCGGCCGCTACCACCATCACCAATCATCGTCACCACCACCATCACTACCAAGCACCACCTCCCGGCCATCACTATTTTACATCAGTTAATCACAGTTCATCTAGTGGATAAATATATCTATGACAAGTTAGGATATATGCAGAATATTTGAGAGCATAGCGAATATTTGAGAGCATAGCTTTTATTCATTTGATGGAATTTTTTTTCCATTGATGTTATAAAGCAAGCAAAAGAATCCGCGCGTTGCGGTGGGGCTAATTTTTTTTCCGAATATTTTTTTTTACGTTTCAAGGGTTTTTTTTTGGGCGATGCGTTATGGCGGGGCTAATTTTTAATATTTTCTTTTTTTGTATGATTCGGGGAAAAAAAATTTGCGTTGGGACGGGCTAATTTTGAATATTTTCTTTTTTGGGACGGTTTTGTAAAATTTTTTACGGGAATTTTTGTGTAAGAAAATCGTAAATAGTTAAAAGGTGAGTGTCCGTTTTGTATTTTTTTTACTTTGGGCCAGATTTTATGCGAATTTTAGGCTAGTTTGTCGACAAATGTGTATATTAGTAACAAATTTTTTTATATGGCTTATGTGTTGGGCCTCATGTTTAAAGTGTTTTTTTTTTGCTATATGGTTTTTTTTTTAATATAATGGGTTGTACGTTTGTGACCATATCGATTATTTTAAAGTTATTAGGTATCGAAGATGTTTCCGCGGGTATTTTTTTTATCTGAATAAATCAGAACTTTTGTAATATTTTTTTTCCCTCCTCCTTTGTGCATGCAAATTTTTTTTTAAAAAAATCTGGCTGGCCCAAAAATAGAAGCTCGTTACTGTAGCAAAGGGCCCACAGTCAAAACGACTGCGTTTTTGTCACCGAATGTGTATATTTATAATTAAGTCATTTGAACAAGAAGATTAATCCATTAGATCAATGTCACAAGTAAAAAAATATAAAAATCTGGTCGGGTGTGGTGTAATAATGACTTATAGAAACCTATATCGTGTTTTAGTATCATTTATCCACAATGTTACCACCTTCCAATTCTCAAACTAATCATGATTAACGTCGCTAGCTACTAAAAGCCTAGAACTGCTCCTTTTAACCACTTTTATCACTGAAATTTTAGTGTAATTATATTGATATGGCTCCACATAATCATTCTTTTGTTTGTGAAAAATGAGATTTTGAGACACCCTCTTAATATTTGAGAAGCTGCCAATATCGTTACATGTTGATTGTGAACTTAATTAGTCCAGTATATTGATCTACAAAGTCATCATTGGTAGCGAGCTACAAAACTATCATCAGATGATTACAAACATTTTGTCACCGTGATTTCTGTTGAAGGAAAAGTTTGCTAGGCACGTGCAAGGTAGGCGTGAGACCTTCGGATCAGCTACGCAGTCTTTAAAAAGCCTTAACCGGTAAACACGTTAGTCTCGCTTTGAGCGTTATCTCTGTTAGGTTTTTATCTCTATTTAACCAATAAATATATCATGAGTATGCAGCGGAAAAGATAAACACGTATAGAATTATGTAATTAACAAAGGGATCAAGAATGCGTACCTTTTAGCAATTAACGAATACACCGTCTTAAATATACGCGTGTGTATAATATAAATACCACGCAAAAACCACTCAAGATCTAAAGTAAGATCTCTACTTCAACGCATACAATACGTTCTTAGCAAACAATTAAGTATGCTAATACTAGTAGTGATAAAGCCACCAAACGCCTTCGACTCTTGAATCAATCAACACGAAAAACCCTAGTGGGTTGTTGGTTTCGATCGAACAAACACAAACTGAAACCCTTGGGGTTTGGTTCGACCGATCGAGCAATAGGGATAGAAGGAGAGAATTTTAGGGATTAGTTTTTCAAGTTATTACAAATAATAATCCCTAGACCTCCTTATATAGCATACATAACTTGGCTTGCAAGTTAGGTAATTCCACCTCCTCTTAGAGATTAGGAAACAAGGGAAAAAAGAGATAATTCTCATACTTTCCTTTTCTCTATAATTCTCATATATTAGTCTTGTAACTATTTAACGACTAATATAACTCCGTTAAATATTTATATTAATATTTAACGCTCGTTAAGCTATCACTAAATATATTACATTTAATATATTTATATTAATTGTTCTACATATTAACGCGTGCGTCCCCGTATGCTCGAATAAACTTTCAGGACATATATTATTTTACGTGGACATAATCCAACAGCTCCCACTTGGACATGTACCAAATAATATAATAGCATTGGTAAGCGTCTAGCAACACATCAATGCTCTCAGAAATATCCAAGTGTGGTTTCATAAAGTCACGGGCAAATGATTTATGTATTTACAATCCCTTTGTTTTCGATATCGTGTTAAAAAAATGGATATGGATCTAAGTCATTCCATTAATTAACGATTCTGTTTCTCGTATATATGATTAATCAAGATTACCAAAAATCATTGAGACATATCTACCTGAGTTTTTGGGTGCGGCCACACATACATCTGATTAACCCTATGAGGGGCCCAGTGGCATCATACTTCAACTATTGAATGAACAAATTCTATATTGACTACAAGTGTCAAGTCACCATGCTTCACAATCACTTCTGAAAATAGTCCTTATTAGTTACCTTATTTAGGATAACTTAAACTACATCAAGAAGGATTATTCACATATGCAAGACCTACTTGCATCTCAAGTCTAAGTATTATCTCACTAGTTTAATCCATTACACAACTATAATCTTTACCAATATGCTAGAAAATAAGAAGAAAATCTTTGAGAGAGCATATTATCCCACTAGTTTAATCCATTACACAACTATAATCTTTACCAATATGCTAGAAAATAAGAAGAAAATCTTAGAGAGAGAAAGTAGAGAGAGAAACAAAGATGGAAGCTTAGATAGGTAATGGTGAGTTACAAAAGATAGAAAAATGTAACCAACACCCTTCACCAAGTGTGGTGAAGGGATATTTATACCCATGCCTTGCTAGCTTGGCACTTAGGCTTTC
>BQNB010136597.1:0-17976 GCA_026074375.1 Tanacetum coccineum
TTAACCATTGTCCGTTAACTCGAAATGGAAACGATTTTCCTGTTTTTCAAGACAATATCCAACAATTTCAACAAACCGCAGCCGTTGGTAATTTTCTCCAAAGAAACCAACCTTTCAATCTGGCAAGTCAAATGAGACCACCGGGTTTCAATCAACCGAATGTCCAAACCAACCAAAACCGTTATCAAGGAACCAATTCTAATTTCAACCAAAACCGTGGAGGAAACTTTAATCAAAACCGTCCAAACAACCAAACTCAAAATCAAGTTTATCAAGCTCCACCATATCAAACACCAACCAATCAACCACAAATCAATCAAGTTTTACCTCACCAACCTCCAACAAATAGTGTGTCTAAAACGGAATTTGAGAATTATTCTAAAGCCAATGATGCGAACATGAATAATTTGCAAATGAAGTTGGATAATTTTCAAAATGATTTTCAAAGAGTTTACAATGAGTCTCAAAAGAAGCAAGATGATTTTCAGAAAATGATGCTCGGTTTCATGCAAAATTATCATACCAACCAACCTTCAAGTTCAAGTTCTTTACCAAGCAATACCATTCCAAACCCAAGAAATGAAGCCAAGGCAATTACAACTCGTAGTGGTGTTTCATACGATGGACCTCCAATTCCACCGCCGGTGGTGGAAAAGGAAAGTGAGGTGACAAAGGATACGGAGCTACCAAGCACCGAAGACATCCAACATCCTACATTGGTCCAAGAATAACCCAAAGATAAAGAACCAATCAAAGAACCTTCTTTCGTTGCCAATAAAGCCAAACCTAATTTGCCTTATCCATCGAGACTCAACAAACAAAAGATTCGTGAAAAGGATGATATCCTAGCTTCAAAGTTTATGGAAATCTTCTTAATCTCATCTTTGGAGCTAGATTTCGCGGATGCTCTCATTCATACTGCCAAAAGTTTGCTCCAATGTTCAAAAATATGCTCATAACAAAGAACAAGATTGATTGAGTTTAACCAAAAACGCTGTTGAATGAAAATGTAGTGCGGTTGTCCTAAAAAGCTTCAGAAAAAGCTAGGTGACCCCGGTCCGATTTCTCATTCTTGGGATTTTTTGTCAGAGTTTTGTATTCACTTAGCCCTTGCCTATTTAGGTGCTAGTATCCAATCTCATGCCTTTATCCCCATTTGGAAAAAGCTTCAACTCTCAGGCCTTACCGAAACAAAAATGGTTTTAGAATTAGCCGACCGTACAATTTCCAAACCAACCGGTGTAGCAGAAAATGTTTTTGTCAAAGTAGGGAAATTTTACTTTCCCGCCGATTTCGTTGTTCTTGATTTTATAGCCGATCCTCGAGTACCATTGATACTCGGGCGACCCTTTCTTAGGACGGCTCATGCTTTAATCGATGTTTACGAAGGAGAAATTACTCTTAGGAAATGATGAACCAATCGTTAACCCTTAAATGTGGTGATGCACCTTCCATTTCATACACAATCCGAATCATTGAAGAAGGTTGATCCTAATTGATGTTACTTTGAAGAGTACTCACAGAAAAAGTACTTGGGTTTTCCGATTCCTTGCTTACAACATCCCTTCTCCGCACTTCGATACGATTGTTTTCTACTTTCATCTCCAAAACTTACTCCCTTTGATGCAAGCGATTTTCCTACTCTTGTAAAGAGGCCGAGCTTTCATAGCCAATCGAGTGAAGACCACCAGTTTTCACCAGTTTTCAATGCTACGACTATACCGAGGGTGACATTCTCATTCTCGAGGCACTTCTCAACAATGATCCGTTACCTCAACCAAACCAAGGAGATTACTTACCCGGAATTCAAAAAGATCTCAAAGTTGTCGAACCAAAGACATCTTCAGTAGAATATGCTACTTCTTATGAACCAAAAGATAAAATTCCCGAAGTCGAGCTTAAAGAGTTACCTCCGCATCTCGAGTATGCGTTCTTAGAGGAAAATAACAAGCTTCCAGTCATAATTTCAAAAGATTTGAGCCAAGAAGAAAAGACCTTACTCATTAATGTTTTGAAAAATCGAAAACAAGCAATTGCTTGGAAACTTTCCGATATCAAAGGCATAGATCCAGAGTTTTGCTCACACAAAATCCTTTTAGAAGATGATTACCAACCTTCAGTCCAACATCAAAGGAGGGTTAACCCTAAAATCCACGACGTCATCAAGAAAGAAGTAGAAAAACTTCTTGACGCGGGATTGATTTATCCAATCTCGGATAGTCCATGGGTTAGTCCAGTCCATTGTGTTCCTAAAAAAGGTGGTATGACCGTTGTCACAAATGAAGAAAATGAGCTGGTGCCTACAAGATTAGTCACGGGATGGAGAGTTTGTATCGATTATCGAAAGTTAAACGAAGCAACTTGTAAAGACCATTTTCCGTTACCATTCATGGACCAAATGTTAGAGCGATTAGCCGGTAACGAGTTTTATTGTTTCTTAGATGGTTTTTCAGGGTATTTTCAAATCCCCATTGAACCTAAAGATCAAGAAAAAACTACTTTTACGTGCCCATACGGAACTTTCGCGTACCGTCGTATGCCATTCGGTTTGTGCAATGCACCCGGAACTTTCCAACGTTGTATGATGGCCATTTTTCACGATATGATAGAAAAAACGATGGAGGTTTTTATGGACGATTTTTCAGTTTTTGGAGATTCTGGGAGATTCTTTTCCCTCGTGTCCGCCAATTTAGATAGAATGCTTAAAAGGTGTGAAGACACCAAATTAGCACTAAATTGGGAAAAGAGCCATTTCATGGTTAAAGAAGGCATTGTTTTAGGACATAAGATCTCTAGAAAAGGAATTGAAGTCGATAAGGCCAAAGTTGATGTAATTTCTAAGCTTCCTCATCCAACAACCGTCAAAGGAATTCGAAGTTTTCTCGGGCATGCTGGATTCTATCGAAGATTTATCAAAGACTTTTCCAAAATCTCTCGACCCATGACCCATCTCTTAGAGAAAAACACTCCTTTCATTTTTTCGGAAGATTGCATTCTAGCCTTTCAAACATTAAAAAAGAAGTTGACCGAAGCTCCAATTCTCATTGCTCCAAATTGGGATCAACCTTTGAAACCATGTGGCCGAATCAAGTGATTATGCAATAGGTGCGGTTCTAGGGCAAAGAATTGAGAAGCATTTCCGACCAATTCATTACGCTAGCAAGACGATGACTGAAGCAGAAACAAATTACACAACAACCGAAAAAGAGATGCTTGCAGTTGTTTATGCTTTCGAGAAGTTTCGATCATATCTAATCATGAACAAGAGTGTTGTTTATACGGACCACTCCGCTTTGAAATACCTCTCAACAAGAAGACGCCAAGCAAGATTTCCTTTCGTTGGGTTCTTACTCTTCAAGAATTTGATTTTAAGGTTATCGATACCAAGGGTGCTGAAAACTATCGCTGATCACCTCTCTCGTCTTGAAAACCCTTACGAAAATAATTTTTGATCCAAAATAGATTCCGAGACTTTCATTAGAGACTTAAGAGTGTTAACTTCCTAAAGACCCAAAGTACCCGTGGTTTTTGTGCCGACTTTTGCAAACACCACGCTGAGGAAATTCATTAAGAAAGGAATGAGACTCAAGAGAAAAACAAATTCTTTAAAAGATGTATAACATTAATTTTGGGATGACCCTTTTCTTTTTCAAAACTTGTGCTGATGAAAAAAAAAAAACAAATAATCCGAAGTGTGTGTAGATTGCAAAAGAAGCATTCGAAATTCCTCGAAGCTTGTCATAGTGGGACCCACCGGGGGACACAATGGAGCCACTTTACGCCAAGAAGATTTGAAGCCGGTTTTTATTGGCCACCATTTATAAGGATGCTTACAATTTGTCAAAACATGTATGCTTGTCAAGGACAAGGCAAAATCTCTCAACATATGTAGATGCCCAAAATGCAATCCAAGTTTGTGAGATTTTGATTTATGGGGTATCGATTTATGGACCTTTTCCGTCCATCTAGGGGTAACAGAATAATTCTAGGTAAGCAGTAGACTATCTTTCCAAGTGTGTTGAAGCGAAAAGCGCTCCCTACCACGAAGCTAGGGTAGTGGTTTAAGTTCTTATAATCCTTTTCCTCCCGATCGGTGCTCCGAGAGCAATCATAACTATCGGGGACCCATTTTTGTAACGACATAATTGATAAAGTTTATGTTCTAAATATGGTGTTCACCCATCGTCTTTCTAGACCTCCTTACCATCCTCAAACGAGTGGTCAAGTTGAAGTCACGAATCGAGGTCTCAAAAGAATTTTAGAGAGGACGGTAGGAGAAAACCGTGCCTCATGGTCCGACAAACTAGATGATGCATTATGGGCTTTCAGAACTGCTTATAAGACTCCTATTGGATGTACTCCGTATAAGTTAGTCTATGGAAAAGCGTGTCACTTACCAGTTGAGTTAGAACACAAAGCATATTGGGCTCTCAAGCATGCCAACTTCGATTTAAAGACCGCGGGCGATCATCGAAAGCTTCAGCTCAATGAACTTAAGCGATCTCGTGATCAAGCTTACGAGAATTCGTTAATCTACAAGGAGAAGACAAAGAAGCTACACGATTCCAAGATAAAGAACCGAATCTTCAATATTGGTGATCAAGTCCTTCTTTTCAACTCCCGATTAAAGATTTTCTCCGGAAAGCTCAAGTCCCGTTGGTCCGGACCTTTCACAATCACCGAAGTTTATCCTTATGGCACTGCCAAGTTGTCTCATGCCGATGGTTCTAATTTCAAAGTCAACTGCCACCGTCTTAAGCATTACTATGGAGGGGATACACCACCATTGGTTATCCAGGACCTCCAGACTTTCCCTAAGGACAACTAAATTCAGGGATCGAGTCGAGCTTGCGACTCGGTGATCAAAAACAAAGCCGCTTCGTGGGAGTTCACCCCATGCTTATCCTGTTTATTTTCTTTCTATTTTAATGTGTTGTGTTGAGAGAGGCTTGTTTTCTTTCATATTTTCTCGATGTTTGTTGCTTGTTTGTTGTGATTTTTGCAGGATTCTCCCAATAAATTCTTTGAAGTCTCTCGTGTCCGGTTGATTTATCCCGTTCTACTCGAGCTTCTCATCCTTTGTGTGAATTTAGTTTGGGGAGATCCATATCCTTTCATCATAATCGATTAACGTTTATCTTTGCATACTTCATAAACAGCTTAGATTTACGTAGATACCCGACTTTAAACATTGAGGACAATGTTTCGTTTTAGTTTGGGGAGGGAATCTATCGATTTGATGTTGCTTGCTTATTGTTTTGTTCTCACGTACCCGTTTTCCCACAAAAATAGCAAAAATTTTAAATTTTTAGTTAATGTTTTAAAAAAAAAAAAAGTGTTAAGACAAAAATGTAGGTATCCGCTGGAATGAAATATAAAAGTAATTTTTGACCCATCGAACGTGTAGAGTTCTAGCTTTCTCCCTTAACAATTAATGATGACAGTTTATGCTAGTCTCATGTAGACTTTAAACATGCTAGACTGTGAAATCATTATTAAATGAAGACTTTGTGCTAATCTTCAAGTAGATTTAAATATGCAGAGTTGATTTTAAAAAGGCAAAGCATTTGCAAAATTTCTTTTGTGAAGAACAAGAATGAAAGTGTTAATTTTAAAAGTCATGATTTCTAAACGAGTATAGTTGTTTTTCTTTCAAGCTCATATTTAAGTAATTGTGGCATTTCTTCATTATGCTTGTTTCACTTTTATTGAATGTTTAATAAATAAAGTTGTATGGATTTTTTAGTTAATAATTAGTTAATAGAAAGTTTTCTTTATTCCTTTGTGATTAAGATAGTAACACATCAGAATACATAATCTGGCTTAAAAAATACAAAAATAATAAAAAATAAGTATCTCTCCATATTACTCATCTTGTCGAGGCTCGGCCGATTGTGGAGCTTCATATAAGTAGAGTCCTGGTGTCATAATAAGTAAATAACCTCTGACGACTCGCTTTCGATTGTGGTTCTGAGAGAAAAGGCACCGGTTTTACTTATATAATCCTAAGTCGAAATATGTTTGCTACATCTTGTCGAGGCAATGGCGATGTGTAGCCTACTAAAGGACTGAGGTTTGGATAATGTTTGCTTAATATTGTCCTTACTTTGTGTCTTAAAGAGCCTAAGTATATGGTGCAAATGAATTGATCCATTCATGTCTTAAAGACCTAGGTATATGACATGTATGGGGTCTTGCTTTTAAGAACTAATAAAAGCCAAATTTTGGTCGCCTCATGAGGACTTTATCCTCGATTAACATTTGATCTTTGAAAGGCTAGAGCTAATTATTGTATTCTTACCATTAACACTTTATTTGTTGGAATTAATAAGTATCGAAACAATAGTCTTAAAGAGCCCTTCGTGTATATGACTTAAGTAAAATCCGAGATACAAAAGTAGATTTCCGGGAGGAAAGTAAGTACCAATTAGTATTATATGAGAGTGTTAGTGTCTGACTTGTACTCGACAATGATCTGTGTTTTAAAGCTAGCATGGGAGAAGTGAAAAATCGGGGATGATGAAGTTATCTGTTTAGACACTTAAATGTGCATTTTCTCTATGATCTAAAAGTTACCATGAGGAATGAAAAAAACAATACATAAGTCACACAATTAAATTGTAGTTAAGCAGTTAAATATCATAAAAATCATAAAAAGACAAAATCTTTGAAAATGGAAGTCGGGTGTTTTTATAACTTGTGAATCATTTAATTTTCTCAATCAAAATCTTTGCTACTTTTCAAGGGTTTAGTTTGGGGAATTTTCAAGTATTTGGTTAAACGGGCCATGTGATGATTGCTGAGGACACACAATCGATTAGTTTGGGAATTATGATTAAGTGTAAAATACACATATCAAAAAAAAAAAAACCATTTATACTAAAATAACCCAATGTAAAACTCCAAAACAGACCAAAAGGGCAAAAATAAGCTTGTATTTGTGTTTTTGTGTACGCATGTATGATAGAATTCAAAAATCCACAATAAAACATTCAAACGCACAAACACGGACACGAAGAGCATAAGATTCAAAAATGAAGCCAAAGATCCAAAGCCTTAGCAATTTTCTACTTCAAGGGCCAATCTGCAATTTCCGAAAGTTATTTTATAACTTGAAAGAGGTGAAAGAAATTCAAGGGCCATGTGAAAATATCTTCCCAAACAACAACGTTTAAACTGTCAAAAAAGAGCGGTAACTCCCCTTTTACTATCATCGCTCCCCCAGTTATTCACTCCCATGGAAAAACAAGGGTCAAATAAGAAATTAAAGGGTGCGTTGTCAATTCAAGAAGTCTCAAGCACAAATGAATGGTCAAATTAGTCTAATCACGGGATACTTATCCTAGCCCAAGCTCAAGGCCCACGTAATCAAATAAAGAAGCTACAAATTTAGTGGGTTTTGTGCTAAACACCTCACAGAACTAACACAAACGTCACATCAAAGAATGCCAGCCTGGCAATCCTCAGGTGTACACATTTTGATCAAACGGCCACAATTGATGATCAAATGATTGAAGAAATGAATGGCAGAGATTGAAGGTTTGGAGAGCAAGGCAAGAGGACCTAGAAGCTTCAGCTTGGCACTATAAAAAGACCTCACTTCTCACACACACAGCATCCTAGTTTTTACATTTTTTTATCTAGTTTTTATATAATTTTTATCTAATAATCGTATTTTTACTAAATTTCTTGTAATATCCTTTTCTAGTAATGTAATTTCAGTTTTCAATTAATGAAATTCCAGTTTAATTTGTCATAAGCTCTTCTTATTTCAACTTTTAGCTCTCTTAATAATCTAAATTGGTCTCAATAAGCTCCTCATAAGCTCTTTCCATCTATAAGCGATATAGCTTGTTAGAATACAGTATTTACCTTATCTAAACCTTAATCAGTTAAATCAATTATGGATTCTATTGTATCTAAGCTTTTGAATTGGATCTTTACCTTTGGAAGAGATCCCAAGAGACTTATACTCTATCTATTCATAAGCTGAGAGCTATAGCTGCCCTATAATTGGCCCTCCCCTTTATATGTTTAGGTTTAAATTAGGCTAGAGGAGTTTGTAGTTTCTCTTCAGGTTTCCTTTAAATTCCTAGTTTTAAATAATGATGTTATTGCTTGCATGTTTAGATTTTCTAATTTCTTATTCTCTTTGCTTATTAGTGGTTTAAATGTCTTTTCTAAATCCAATTTTAGTTGTTTGTCTCCATCTGTTTATTGCTTAAATAGTTATAGATCATTAGTTATATAAATTCCTGTCATAAAAACTTATAAAATCAAAAATATTAGTTTAAATAGTTAGATCTTAGATTAAAGCTTACTCATTGTTTTAAATCATGATTGCTAAGATTTTTTTTAGCCTAAGTTTTTATCTGTAATTTAGTATTGTTCATTGAATACTTCTTAAAAAGCTTTATCAAATCTGTCATAATGATTAATAGTGTTTGGTTTAGTGCATTCACAAAATTGCACTAATAAGTACTAACCTAAGTTTATTACAGTTGCCCTTTGCACTACCAGTAACTAACCTCTAAGTTAGTACAGCTTTCACAAATTAGTACTGTTTAGCCTTTACTCTCAGTAGAAATAAGTTTAGATTTAGCTTATAAAGAAATTTAGTTTTTAGTTTGTCATTTTCTAGCTTATTTATTGCTTATTTAATTTGTTTCAAATCAAGTCACCTACATTACTTTCTCCTTGAAAGTACTGCTGAATATTTACACTACCATCTGAACCTCAGATAGTAACTGCAATGTATTCATAGATAGTTTAGAAAAGTAATTTTTAAGATTTAGCTTATTAATTCAGTATTGAATTAATTTTAATATAGCTTAATACAGTTTAAGTCTAAATTTTCAATTTCTAGCTTATTTTCTTAGTTTAATTTAGCTGTCAAAAGTCATAAAAAACCTGAAAACTCCAAAAAACAGTACTTAGAGTCCTTAGAATTTAAATTTGTTAATTTAGCTTATGGGTATAGATTTTCCAGCTTAATTAGATAGCTTATGGGTAGTTTAATAAGTCTTCAAAGTTTTAGAGTCTAATTTAGCTTTATAAAAGTTTTTACTTCTTGGAATCTTTGAGTTTCCTTTGCTTATTTCCTGAGTTTTTGCTTACTTCGATCAATTTCAGATATGCATAAAATAGTTTTAAGCTTTAGTTTCTTTTCATTTTTAAAATAAGCACATCATAAGCTCTTTAGAACTTCTTTCCTTTTTCATTTTGATCTAGTTTTGAGTTTGTCTAATAGCTTATTTTTCCTAAAACCAAGGGTTAAGCCTCCTTTCGTGAAAACAGCTTAAAGATAAAGCTCTTTTAGAGCTTATTTGTGATTTCAGCCCCAGTAGCCTTTAAAAACCTTGTTCCCCCTGTCTTGCCTTTACAACTTGCTTCTTTGAGTTTTTCATTTTAAGCTCTTTAAAATTTGAATGCTTGTTGGACTTAGGTTGTTGTCGGGATAGATTCTCAGGGTAGAAAGTGTAACTTTTCGATTTTCATTGTTTTTCAGTTAGTCCCTCCGTTAGTTTGATAGTTTCCCCGTTAGTTTCTTAGGTTTTTACACCATTAGCCCTTAGTTAAGTTTAATTAGGTTTATTAATTTTAATTAGTATTTAGGTTTGATTTTTAATTAGTTTAATTAAACTTTTATAAGAGTTCAAAAATTAGGCTTTGTTTTAATAACTTCGGAAATTTTCTTTACCTAGAAAAATTTTAGCATACATTTTTAGGTTTTTAAAATTTGTTTATTTGCTTATAGTCGATTATTTGTTGCTTCTTGATTAGTTAGAAAATACCTATCCAAAATATCTATTGTTCATTCAAATCAGGAGTCGATCCTAAACGTGGTTTCAATTTCACTAGTCATTGGGGAAGACGACTCGGGTGATCATACTTGCCCGGTTAAACATACGATATTATATATATAATATAATATTTTTGTAAGTTTGTTAACATTTCCTTAGTTAAAGGTGAATTAGTTGAAAAAAAATAAAAAAAAAAAAAAAAAAAATAAAAAAAAAATCAAAATAGAATTACTTAAGTAGTATTTTTATTATATATTTTATAGGTACGTAAAACTACGAATCATAGCTTTTGTAATCTTTTTAAATGTAATTTTCTTATTAAAGCTTTTGTAATTTCAATTTCAAGTTTTGTAATCAGTCTTAAATCAATGAAATATTAGTTCACTTTATTAAATCTGTTTTTGCTTAATAAGTTCTTAAATTTTCAAAAAAAAACTCTTATATCTCAAATGTTGTTGTCTACTATTACATAAGCTCTCATAAGCTCGTCAACAGCTCTTCTCAAGTCTCTAAGCTTGGAATTGAGCTTAACTCATCATTAATCTAGTCAAACCTTTAAAATCAGTTTAAACCTATGCTTAATAGGGATCTGAGTTGCTTGGATGATAAGCTTACGATGGAATAGCTTATGGGACTTTACTAGCTTATCCTTGTGATAAGCTAGAGCTTGTTGACTAGCTCCTTGAGCAATATCAAGCCTTTGTTTAACTAAAGCACTTGTAAGTTCCTTTTTCCTTTCCTGTCTTTAATTTTGGCTTAAATCTACTTATTAGCTTATATATTTTTCTGTAATCCAGTATAATCCTGCTTAATCTTTTCTTTATTTTAGTGGTTGAGCATACGTTATTAGTTCATTTGATAGCTTAGATTTTTAGTTTGCTTTTATTTTCCATAAATCTGTCTAAAAACCAAAAAAAATAGCAATATATGTAGGCTAAAAGATTCTGGTTATAATGCTTATTCATAAATGATCATATGTTATTCTTAAAAGCAATGTTAAACAACTTGAATTATGAATACTTAGTGCTATAAAATCTCATTATCATAAGCTTATAAGGGGATTTTGGAATTTAAAAGGGTGTTTGGTTAATGACAGTACTAACTAGAGTTAGTACTGTCAAAGCCATTTGGCCTTTTGGATCTCTATATAAGATCACATAAATATGTTATAAATAAGCAGGATTAAGGAGAAGCTTTGAAAGGTCACAATGAATCTTGAAACAATCATAACAACATGTAAGATAAGAGAGATAAGTGCAAGTGAAGGGAAAATTCAAAAAATAAAATGGATGTAAAATTTCGAGATGGTATTACAATATCATTACCCTCTAATGAAGATAAGAGGGCTATTTAAAGGAAAAGGAAGGGAGGCATCCCTACCTTAATTACAATCTGACAAACAAGTCCCTAGAACTTTGGTTTATTATGCATTCTTACTTAAAGCATAATAAAACTATATTACAAGCTATATTAAACTAAACAAAATAAAGTCTAATATCAAAATATAATAAAACCACATAATTGACACTTTTCATAAACCTAACAATCTACCCCTAAGGGTCGATTATTTTGGGCGTTCCCTCCTTGGTCCAAGTGGTCTTCCATTCACATACAGTCTCCCTCTTCTCATTTGATCTCGATAATTCAATCGAACTTCCAATCTTTCTTCAAACAACTTAAGAAATTCCACTTCATCATTTGTGAGTTCTTTTTGCACATAGCCATACTTGACATCATTATAATAACTCTTTAGACCTTCAAGGTTCTTCTCAGGGTTGCATCACAAAACTTGTGTATCTCTAAAGGTCTCATCACCCTTTTCTCTTTCTTGCTATTAGTGTAAATAATTCCATGTACAGGCTCATAGACAATAGAAAACACATCACATTCTCATTCCTGGGAATGTAATTGTTGGTGGGCAGTGAGATTGATCTTCTGTGATAGCTTTCGATACCAAGTTTGAAAATCCGAGCACTCATCCATATCACAGACCTCCTGATGAACACTGATAGAGAACCTTAGCAATCCGTATAAGCATAATCAATAACTTGTTATTTCGTGAGCACATATACATGTCTTTAATTCATTCTTATTGAGGTTCACTTGAAATCTGGCGGAGTTATGGACACATGCAACCATTTTCTCTTCTTGCCACCAATCTTGCTGTGGATAAACTAATTTTCATCGTCCAAATTCCCCAAAATGTCTTTTGATGACTATGACGATCTTAGAGTTTGAATAGAGCTCTTCCTTCTGTCCATCCAGGCTCTTTCTGTCTCCTTAGTAGAAGATCCTTTGCATAGTATTCTTCTGCCAGTTTTCAACACCATATCTTGCATAAGGATTAAACTTCTTTATACACTTATTAACCCATCTGGAAGTCCGTTCTTCAATATCATCATCATTAAAGACAATTTTTGGAAATTTATGAAGTGACAAAACAATCGTTTCAGGTCCTGAATTTCCTTTCTTTAAGTACAAAAGGTCTTGATTGATCAGAGATAGTGTTGGAGCTTCAGGATCTCTTTGACAGCTTTGAACTAATGGTTTGATCTTTCGTGGATGTGGAGAGACAAGAATTTCCTTTCTGTTTTCCCAAACAATGTCACTTTGCAAGAAATTCTTCATCTGATCAATGTGATACTGATGTTCATCTCCTGAAGTACATCTTTGTCTTAGCATCTCATCCGCCATCTTCTTCAACTTAGCTTCATCAATTGTCAAAGATATCTCTTCCATGATGTCTTGTGATACTTGCTTAGTTGGAATCTCATCATCATCAAAAGCATAAGAGTCAGTCCAGAAATCAAATTCATCATCTTGTTCTTGATTACCTGAAGTAGAAGGACCTGGTTCCTCTACATTATCTTGTCCAGACGATGACTCTCCAAATACATATGCTTTATACTCCGATGTCTTCTGCCTTTTTGCAATATTCTCCCCCTCAGGATGATCATCATTATGAGGATCGTCCTGATCTCTTGTGCGAACAACAGAAGATCTACAAGCAGTTTGTGGTACCTGAGTCTTCTCAAACTTCATCTGGAGAGCCAACCAGATTGCTATGTCTTGTTGTTGTAACAGAGGATCAGCCTTCATAGCAAGGTACAATTGATGTTGTTGTTCTGGAACAGAGGATGATTGAACTTGTGCCGGATGAACATGAAGAATATGACCCGACATATAACTGCGTACAGATGCATCAACTAAAGAAGGAATAGCATTGTCAATTGCATTTTGAATCTGTGATGATATATGTGCCTGCATACGCCCACGTTCTTGCAAGATAGCTTTAGAGATTAATCTTTCCGTCTCTTCTTTAGTCGTTTTCCTTTCCAGAATCAACCCTTCCGCAAGATACACAGGAACTTGATCTCGAACTTGCGCAGGAACTTCCTTCTTAACTTGCTCCGTTACTTTCTCTTTCACCAACGAGGGTAGCGTTTCCATCATGACATCATGAAGATTATCAGCAAGTTGATCACTTGATGTCCGTGGCATGAACCTTTTCTTGAGATGTGCAAATAAGTAACCATATCGTCCCTGTAATTCATGAAAGAAACTCTTGTATCTTTTGAATCGATTGGGTTTTGCCTTGATCAATGATAGAAGACGATTGGTTTTTGTTAACTTTGGTTCAGATGAACCTGATGATGGTGTAGGATGAGTAACCGTCAATTCCTGGAGTTTCTCGGTATCCGAAGATACGAGAGTAGAGAGATTCCTAGGTGATCTAGTTGGTGAGGGAATTGGTGAAATCCTAGTCTCCTCTACATTCTTCCCTTTCACCCTTCTCCTTAATTCAAACACTTCATCAGTTATTTCATCTTCTTCATCATCAACATTTACAGGTGGAACAATATTGGTAACATCTACCATTGGAGTATCTTTATCTGGTTCCACCTCCGTGTCCTTTGTAGTCTCTTCCTCCTTTTCCTGAACAATCTCCACCTCCGGACTTTCCTTATCACTCCTGGGCTCTAACCTAGTGCCGGGAATAGATGTGTCATCATGCCTAGGGGGTGAACTATCATCAACATTCTCAGGATCTTCAACAAGCTTCTCAATCTCCTCAGCTGCCAAGTGCTCGTATACCAGTGCCACATTTTCTCTTGCTTCTTGTTCTTCACGACTCTTGTGCTCAGCAAGACTTACTTGAATCATGTCTTGTAAAATCATCTCATCAGCTTTTTCTGCTGATGGCACTGGAACAGGTGGTGTTAGTCGTGCAGATTGCCTTGACGGTAATCGAAAATGGATCACAGTTGATCGTTTTGGAACACTTGACTCAGCTGTCTCCGTAGCAGGGTTAGGTGACCTAGGGGCGCTAGGTGTCCTATGTGTTCCCTGGGTAGACTCAGTCGGCTGTGACTGAGTCAGAGGAACATCTAGCCCAAACACCTCTGCATACATCTTATAATGCTCCGTAAGCTTCATCTCATCTGTGATCATCCATGCTAATTAGAAACAGTCTTGAGTTCCATTGTAAATCCCAACACTTGTTTGTAAAATGGAACCATATCAGAGAATGATGGTGGTGGCACAAACGAAGCATGATTGTTATCATTTGCTTGTGGAAGATGAAAGATTGTTCTGAAGTCATCCAGAGTAAGTGTAAGCTCTTTTCTATCCAGCAAGAACTTGAGTCGATGCTTTGATCCGTCTTCTTTCAAAGTATGCCAGAACTGTGCCATATAAATCCAAGGTACAGATGCTGAAGCTGCAATGCTGAATCGTAACGGATGATTCTTAATAATATTCATCAGAATCTTGCTCTCTGATGGACATTGCACATGTTCCAACTCAACCTTCTTGTTTGCATCCATAAGGTCATATCGCTTGTTTGGAGGACACAGTTCATCTGGATGAACATCAGCTGCATGTTGTTGTTGTGCCATGATGATAACTGAATGAATACAATTGAGGTGTTAGGAAACAAATAATTCTTTTGACATTTTTGTCTTTTTCCTCTCTGTCTGTTTTATATGTTCTGGCAATTCTTTTTGAACATATTTTTGATCAGTTTGTTTCTCATGTGCTCGTTCTTGCTTTTTCTAGCACATGCCATACGCTTTATTCGAATTATTCTTTTGATTTACCATTTTTGTGTGTTCTGGCATTTCTTTTTCGAACACACTTTTGATTTGCTTTTTCGCGTATGGATTTAGCTCTCTCTTTCTGTTTTTAGAATATCCTCACCAGAAATTCTTTGTGACATGATACTCTCTCAAGAAGGATGAAGATTTCTCTTTTGATTTGAATCAAGACACAGTTATGAAAAATTCAAGAGAAATCCTTCAACTTCTTAAAATTGTTTTAAGAAAGAGTATCATTTTAACACAATAACAGATTTTGAGAACTTTTTCAAAAATCATGTGACAAAATAATGTAATCATAAACCTACAACTGAATGGACACTAAGTCACTCACTCCTCATTTTGTTCATTGCAGAAAACGGCCGTAGCCGGACATGACTTAGTCCACTTAAACAATTGAGATTTGAAATTAACATATTCAAGTTATAAAAACTTTGATTCTTTCACATTTGATTATGAAACCTAAACCATGAATACAAACACATCTAATTCAATAATTGAATGGACACTAAGTCACTCACTCCTCATTCCGTTCAATGCAGAAAATGGTAGAAACCGGACATGACTTAGTCCACTTAAACAATTTCGAATAGACATATTTGATCCATAGCATAGAATTCATGAAAACTTGTTTCTTTGCCAAAATTATTTGTCAGATTTTCAGCACACTAGAAACTGATCGTTTTGTTTTTCACAGACATTCACACAAAAAACATTACAATCATGAAGCAACAACATTATTACATATACAAAACACTTTCACAAAACTACAAACAATTAAATTGATTTTCACCATTAACCTCTACTGAGTTTTGACTTTTGTTGACTACCGAGTTTGACCAGTTATCCTTACCGATTTTGACAATTAGACTTTTTACTGAGTTTCAAAAATAATGACTTTTGATCCCATTAACTCAATATCATCTAAGTGTTTAAATCATTGTCAGATTATACCCTATGCACAAAGATCTAAACTCGGTAAAACACAAACTCAACTAAACTCGGTAAAACTCAAACTCGGTAAACCTCATCTTTACCGAGTTCAAACTCGGTAATCCCTAATTACTCAAAAACACCTAAGACATATATATTCACTTACGTTTGAGTAAGAAGTGAAATTACAATCGTTGTAATGAACTTAGATAGCGTAAAAAGATTTCTACTCAAACTCGGTAAAAGGATTCGGTAAAAAGAAAAGTAAAAAATGAAATTAAAATCCTTTATATAGCTACCGAAAATAGTTTGAAGAATTGACATTTTCAGTCCTTGTACTTAACTTTTACCGAAAACTATTGAAAAATTATCACACTGAGTCCCTGTACTTAGTATTTACCGAAAAATTTTGGAAAATTTACACATGAGGATCTTTTTCCTACTACAAAACACCTAAGCAAAAAATTTATCCACTTACGTTTGAGTCAAGAAGATGAATTTCAATCGTTGTAATGAATTAGATAGTCGTAAAACAGATTTATTTTTTTTTTACTCAAATCAGTTAAAAAGGATTCGGTAATAAAAGAAAAGTAAAAATGATATTAATATCCTTTATATAGCCACCGAAAAAAAAAAATAATCAAACAGTTGGAATATTGACATTTCAGTCCCTGTACTTAGGGTGTTCCACGGGGCGGTTCGGTGCGGTTATGTGGAAGATTTAATCTTCCGTCGCGGGGAGGTAATTAATTTTTACTATCCGTCGCCGAACAATGCTTGGCGGGTAACCGGATACTTGCGGGTACCCGAAGTGGCGGTTAACGGGGTTCGGGTACACGCATTATCAGTTTTTGAAGTTTAACCGTATTAATAAAATTACATTGTCTAGAACATAATATGTTTTTCTAGTAAAATTAAATGTCGTTGAATTTAAAAGTCATATAAAACAAGTATTTAGTTACTTTATCTTGCATTCTATATTATATATAACGCTATTAAACAATTATTATTACTCGAAAGTAATAGATTACGATCTCTTTATTCAATTTTCACACATTGATTTTTACAAATGTTTAATTTACGAGCGAAAAATTCGTTATACAATAAATAGTATTACATTAATCGGTTATGACTTGTACAATTATTTGAATATTAGTTAGGTAAATAATCATGTCATAATATGCAACGGTTTCGGTGCGGTTAAACCGCGGTTTCTAAAGTAAAAACCAAAACCGAACCATTATAAGCGGGTTTTTTTGGTTTCGGATTGAGCGGTTCGGCTCGGTTCGTCGGTTTCACGGTTTTTTTGAACACCCCTACCCTGTACTTAACTTTTACCGAAAACTATTGAAAAATTGTCACATTCAGTCCTTGTACTTTAGCATTTCCAATTTTTTGTTTGTGAATTTACACAAACTCCCCCTTAAACAATGAATCTTTTCAAACACTCCCCCTTGAAATAACAATTATGTAAAATTCATAGTCCGAAAATGAAAAATTGTTACTTTTTCAACTAAAACTCCCCCTCGAAAATATATACATTTCTCCAAATTTAGTCATCTGAAACAAAGTTTATTATTCATAAAAGATGTTTGTGAATGAAAATTGTAAGAACTCCCCCTTGGATCATGATTCCGTATTTTGCAATGTAAAAGGTTTTAATAAGAAACTTGGAATCATGAAACAAAAGATTGTAATTCTTTTAAATTATGTTGTTGTTTTTTTAATAAGAAAAATGTGTCAAATCTTTTTGTTATTTTTTTTTATTATTTTTTTAATTTTTCAATTTTTTCTTTTGTTTTTGAAATATTTATGTACATGATTGTGATGTATGATCTTTTCACGAAGATAACTTTGTCAGACTTTCCAACTGAGTTGGAGTCATACATCTCATACCAATGCGATGAACTAGATACTCAAAGCGTTCTTTTGGAAGCGCCTTAGTAAATAGATCCGCTAGTTGGTATTCTGTTCCGACAAAGTAAATTTCCACAGTACCCCTCTCAACGTGTTCTTTAATAAAATGATACCGGATGTCAAATAGCAATGGCACTCTTAGAATCACAATACATCAAAATCCGATTGTATTTAAATCCATAGTCAAGCAGTTGAGTACGCATCCATATCACTTGAGCACAACATGC
>BQNB010136598.1:0-17976 GCA_026074375.1 Tanacetum coccineum
GAATGAGTGCAAAATGTGAGAAAATAGTGGGGAATAGTCCAGTATTTATAGGACATTCTGGAGGATCGTCTACCTATGGGCGGTCCCCTTAAATAGGTGGGCGGTCCCCTTAAAGATAAAGGGGTCGCCCGTGTATTTAAGGGGCCGCCCTAGACTGGGCGCTCCCCAGTTTATCCTTTTGTGTATGGGGGATTTTCTAAAACTTTTTATCCGTTTTAGGTCTGAAAATTTGAATTTCAAAATATGTATTTTGAATAAAACATTGCTTTTAATTGTAGAAAATATTTTGTAATGTTTATAAAAATGTTTACAACATTTTATAAAAGTGTGAGGTTGAATAAAAATTTTCTTTGATCATACAATGCATTAAACATTTATTTATTCATACTTTTAAGTGATATAATTTTCGAAATGAAAATTTACTAGTAATTACTTGTTTACGTTTAATTTTACATTGAAAGTTTTTATATTTTTTTATTATCAAAACGTAAAGATGTGAAAAATATCAATAATATTTTTAGGCATTATTTCTATCAACATACACTGATAGTGATTATGCTGGAGCAAGTTTAGATAGGAAATCCACAACAGAAGGTTGTCAATTCCTAGGTTGCAGATTGATCTCATGGCAATGCAAGAAGCAGACTGTGGTTGCTAATTCCACAACTGAAGCTTAGTATATAGCTGCTTCAAATTGCTGTGAATAGGTGCTTTGGATCCAAAATCAATAGCTGAATTATGGATATAACTTTATGCAGACTAAGATTCATATTGATAATAAGAGTACTATCTGTATAGTGAAGAACCCTGTTTTTCATTCGAAGACAAAGCACATTGAGATTAGGCACCACTTTATCAGAGATTCTTATAAGAAGAAGCTTATCCAGAAGATCAAGATTTACACGGATCAGAATGTTGTAGATTTACTCACAAAAGCATTTGATGTTAGCAGATTTCAATATCTGATAGCAAATATTGGAATGTTTAATCTCTGAAGTCTTGATTAATGGAAGGATGTTTGGAATGGAATGAAAAAGCTGCTAAGGATGAAATTGGAGTAAGTACTTATAACTTAAAAGTTTCTGTTGTTAAGTATAATTAGTGCTGCTAGTTATACTTAATACTGCTGAGTTAATACTGTTAGTTATACTTACTACTGCTGGTATAATTAATACTAGGAGAATTGAGAGAATAAGTGAGAATAAAAACAAAAAAAGAGATGTGTGAAAATAAAAACAGATAGAGTGAATTGGTGAGAAAAAGAATTGAGATAAATAGTGAGCTGAAAATAGAAAGAGAGATGTGTGAAACAAAAACAGACAGAGAGAATTATGAGCTAAAAGAATTAAGAGAAATCAAAAATAGACAGAGAGAATTGTGAGCTAAAAGAATTGAGAGAAATAAAAAACAAATAGAGAGAATTTGTAAGTTAAAATATTATTTTGATGATGGCAATGCTGATTAGAAAGGAATTGGAGTTAATACTGATGATTCAAAGTTAATGTTGCTAGGCATAACTTACTACTGCTGGTTGTAAGTTAATGCTGCTAGGCTTAATTTACTACTAAGTTACTACTGCTGGGTTACTTACTACTGCCAGTTGAAAAGTTAACACTGCTAAGCATAACTTACTATTGTTGGTGAACGTTAATGTTGTTGAGGGTATTTTCATAAATACTTCGATTAAGGGTGTCAATCACTCATTCAATCGATTTTAATCTTTCATATACTCTCTAATCATAAACCCTAACTCAATTTAATCATTCTTTATCAAAACCCAATACAATGTCGGATCTAAAGTTTAATGATACCCACAATTTAGTTACGTTTTTGGAGAAACCCACTGAAAGTAAAGGGTTTGAGGAGATAGTTGATTTTCTGAATGCAAACCCTATCAAATATGCTTTAACCGTCAATCCTACAATTGATTGTTCATGTATTAAACAGTTCTGGGCTACTGTCAAAGCAAAAACGGTTAATGGGGAAGTACAATTGCAAGCCCTAGTGGATAAAAAGAAGGAGATTATAACTGAATCTACAATAAGGAGAGATCTTTAACTGGAAGATGCTAATGGTGTTGATTGTCTGCCAAATGCTTCAATTTTTGAACAGCTAACACTCATGGGGTATGAAAAACTTTCTCATAAGCTTACATTTTACAAGGCATTCTTTTCTCCTCAATGGAAGTTTTTAATTCATACAATTTTGCAATGCATAAGTGCTAAGACTACTGCATGAAACAAATTTAGTAGCACTATAGCCTCTGCAATAATTTGCTTAGCCACAAACCAAAAATTTAACTTTTCCAAGTATATCCTTGATAATATGGTGAAGAATGTGGATAGTATGGTAAAATTCTGGATGTATCCAAGATTCGTACATGTATTTGTGAATAATCAAGTTGGGGATATGTCACATCATAAAAGGATTTATGTTACCCCCTCTCATACTAAGAAGATATTTAGGGACATGAAAAGGGAAGGGAGAGATTTTTCTGGAAGAGTTGCCCTTTTATTTCAAACTATGATGGTTCAAGCTCATAAAGAAATGGGTAAAGGTTCAGAAATACCAACTGATCCCTATCACACACCCATCATTCAACCATCAACATCACAACCTCAGAAAAAACAATCTAGGAGAAAACAGAGAAAGGACACTAAGATTCCTCAATACAATGGTCCTACAGAGCATATAGCAAATAAGGTTGCCAATGAGGAAAATGTACCTTCACAGTCCAATGACCCACCTCTCTCAAGAGTTAACACACTTGGAAGTGAGGAGGACATACTGTCACTTAAGGAATTAATGGACCTTTATACAAAACTGTCTGATAGAGTTCTTGACTTAGAAACAACAAAGACTGCTCAAGCAAAGGAGATTGCTAGTTTAAAGAAGAGAGTCAAGAAGCTGGAAAGGAAAAGGAAGTTAAAAACTCTAGGGATGAAAAGATTATTCAAGATTGGTATATTTGCACAAGTTGTTTCCTCTAAAGATGAAGGTTTGGGTGATCAGGAGGATGCATCCAAACAGGGGAGGAAAATATCTGATATTGATGTTGATGCAAAGGTTACATTAATTGATGAGACTTAGGGGAGGAATGATGATAACCTAATGTTTGATACAGGTGTTTTAGATGAGCAGGAAGTTGAGGTTAAAAAGGTAGTTAATACTGCTGAAGTTTCTACTGAAAGTGCTACAACAACAACTGTTGATGAATTGACCCTGGCTCAGACTTTAATAGAGATCAAAGCTGCAAAACCTAAAGTTAGAGCGGTTATGATTCAAGAGCCAAGCGAAATTACAACAACAACTACAACAACAACACCAGCTGCATCAAAACCTTCACAGGATAAAGGCAAGGCAAAAATGATTGAATATGAGAAGCCTTTGAAGAAGAAGGATCAGATTATGTATGATTAAGAGGTTGCTTTAAATATTCAAGCTCAATTACAAGCTGAATTGAAAGAAGAAGAGAGGCTTACAAGACAAAAGGAAGAAGAAGCCAACATAGCTTTAATTGAATCATGGGATAACACACAAGCAATGATGGATGCTGACTATCAAATGGCTCAACAATTACAAGCAGAAGAACAAGAGCAGTTGAGTATTGAAGAAAAGTCAAAGTTGTTTGTACAACTCTTAGAAGCTAGAAAGAAACACTTTGTAGAAATGAGAGCAAGAGAAAAGAGGAACAAACCACCAACTCAAGCTCAACAAAGAAAGCTATATTGTAACTATTTGAAAAACATAGAAGGATACACTCTAAAACAGTTAAAGGGCTTCAAGTTTGAAGTTATCAAGGACATGTTTGACAAAGCATTTAAAAGAGTTAACACTTTTGTTGACTACAAAACAGAGTTGGTTGAAGGTAGTGAAAAGAGACTAGAGGATAGTACTAAGAGAGCAGGCACAGAGCTAGAACAAGAAGTGGCCAAGAAGCAAAAGATAGATGATGATCAAGAAGAAGCTGAGATGAAAAAGCATATAAAGGTTGTTCCTGATGAAGAGGAAGTAGCAATTGATGCTATACTATTAGCTACTAAACCTCTAAGCATTGTTGATTAGAAGATTGTTAAAGAAGGAAAGATTAGTCTATTTCAAATCATAAGAGCTAATGGAAGTTCAAAAAGGTACTCATCAATGATTTAGATGCTTAAAGATTTTGACAGAGAAGATTTAGAAACTCTGTAGAAACTGGTGCAAGCTAAGCATGGATCTACAAGGCAGAGGAGGGCTATGAGAGAGTATTATGGGGAGATCTAATGACCAGGTTTGAACCTGATGTAGAAAGTCCAATATAGAGGACTCTACAAAATGAAAAAGTGTTGATATGGAAGCTATGTGATTCTTATGGAGTACACTTTCTGAGGTTGCAATCTATGCATCTCTTTACATTGGTTGAGAAGAGATATCCCCTTACATCAGCAACAATTACAGAGATATTGAACAAAAAGCTTCAAACTGATCATCTGAATGAAATGTGTTATCAGCTTCTTAAGCTTATGATAAAACAGCTCAAGAATTCTAGAAGTGTTTAAAAGCATCCTCCCGATGATGGTGAACACTTTTAATGAAGAAACTTGATGATTTTGAAGATAAATATCAAGTTTAGGGGAGAATTGTTAGGATTAAAAGCTGCATAAGGCTGTTTGGAATTACTGCTGCTCTTATTAAAGTTAGTGTTGCTCAAGAAGAAAGGTTTGTGTTACTATTGCTAGCAAAAAGATTGTGAAAAATATGCTAAGTAGTTAGTACTGCCAGTATAAACTTAGTACTGCTAGTGTAACTTAAAACTGCTAGTATATGTTAGTACTGCTAGAGTAAAGTTAGTACTGCTAGTGGAGAATGAAGAAAATATTCTAAGTAGTTACTACTGCTTGTACACAGTTAATGTTGCTGGTGTATAAGTCAATGCTGCTAGTGTTCAGAGTTAATGCTGCTGGTACAAAGTTACAACTGCTGACAGAGTTACAACTACTAATGGATAAAGATTGATTGAAGATAAAGATTGCTTATGTGATATGTATGAGATATTTTTGTAAAAGATACGTATAAGTTATTTGTTTAGAAGATCATGATAACTTAGGAAAATATTGTAAGCCAATTAGGATTCATTGGTGTATAAAAGGAGGTCCTAGGGCATCGAGATTGATATAATCATCTTTTCATTATTTTGTTAATCTATTCGTAGCTTCAAGGTTTTGTAACCCTAACACTATTAAGAGTGTTCGTATTATATTGAGGCTGAAAGTTTGGTAAACTGTTTTGTTATTAATCTTATTCATTACTGTTTCATTAAAATTCTTCTTAGTATCATTGACTAGATTCCGCATAGTCTTTGATATTCACAATCAAATTTTCTATCATAGTTGTTTTGAATTTATTCAATACAACTTAGGCTTATACAAGCTAAGCAATATCTATTCTATTGGGATCAACAGTTAATGACTAAGTGATGAAGATTTATACTCTCATGTCAAGGGTTTGAGCCCTAGGAATGATGTCCATAAGTAAGTAACCTATTATCATGAGTTAATTATGAATTGGTGAGTTAGGGTTCATATACCTAATTTGAGGGTTTTGGGTAATTGTGGTTCTAAATCAATAATTAAGGTGTTTATGAATGTGGGTTAAGGTAAATTAATGAATTAAGAACAAATTAGTGATTTTAGGTTATGATCATGAAATGCTCATATAATAATTAAGAGGGGTTTGAATTATAGTTATGCATGAGTTAGAATACCTTCAATTATTATGTAAATTAGAGTTTATTTGGGAGATTATGGTTATATGATCATAGTGAGGATTGATGAGGCGCCATTTTATACACTTTTTCAGGGTCATTTAACCCCCGAAATCATGCAAATATCCTCATTTATCGTGCTTAATCATTTCTTTTTGTGTTTTTAGCATTTGGAAGACATTTGGAGAAATACACGTGACTTGGACTCCATTTGGGAAGAAACAGACAAGATTACAACTCTACATGAAAATTGATAAATAATTGGTTTACAGGTCGTGGAGACGGCGTCACAATTTCTTGTGAAAACGTCAAAGTGTTCAAGGGACGACGTCAAAGTAGCCGCCTTAGAGAAGTCCAAAGAAAATTCTACGGGTTGACGACGTCACGATTATTTTCCTATATATACAGCCTTTATTTTCTAGGTTTAAGTGTGGAAAACTTTAGGGAACGATTTTATACTTAAAAGCAGCAGTTCTTAGATTATTTTTGGGGTTTCTAACCCTATTGTACTCATCATTACTCTATGTTTTATTGAAGTGAAATTCCTTTATCTCTTTAATCTTTCAATATGTCTATGTATTGTTTGATTAATTGTTCTTCGCTTTCAATAAACATGTTTGGCTAAATTTAATTTGTGTTTGCTTATGATTGCATGAAATCTAGTTGTTTATCTTCTATTATTGCTTCTTGTTAATGATATGCGTGTTAGGCTTTAGAAAAATAGCTTCTTAATTGCATAGCGAAGACGTCTAGGAAAACGTGGCTAGTTTATATGATACCCATGCAATAGTCTTTATACTACCTTGCCATTTAGGTGGATTCCGAGTTAGGTGTTTAATTATTTAAATACTTACACATTCTATTACAAGGGTGACGTGTAATAAAACAAGAGATAACAACTAGGGAGTAGTGCATGATTAGGTGAACACATTTGTTTAACCATAAGAGTTTTCCATCACTTTTACTTTTCTTGCAATTAGAATAGAATTACGAGTAGTTTAGTTTAATCAAACCCTCTTCAAACTCAAGATTTTACTTGCTTTCATAAAACATAAAAATACAAAAATACTCTTCTCTCAGCCTTTAGACCTTAATGACCATACAATTCGAGCCTACCTAAACTATTCCCCTAGAGAACGATAATAACCACCCGAGTCTTACCTATAATACACTACAACAGTTAGATACACTGCCTAGGAGGGTTGTAAAACTTCAGTTTGCAATCAAACGTACCTCAATGATCATTTGAGGATTCAAGATGATTTGGGTATGTTCTTGGGTTATGTAAACCCTTATTAATTGTATTTGCATTTATGTGATAATAAGTGCTTTTATTGGTTTTGAGTATAAACCAAGGATTTAATGATGATGCTGCTCTTGGTTTAATTAGCTTGGATATAAGGTAAGTAATTTGACTATGACAAGATATTATGTTGAGTTTATCATACTTGAATTATATGTTATGTGTTATGTGATTTGTAATGTGGAAAGGACATGGAAGCTTAAGAATTAGGTTGTTTAGACTAAGAGTAGAATGGGGCTAGTTGGTTAAACTGGCTAGAATGTGAATTGTTGGTTTGTGCTCATGGCATACGGATATTTATACAGCTGAAAATACGTGGGCCTACGGGGTCATACACGTTTACACTTAGATATCATTCTATTAATGTTTATAATAATATATTATATATTTATTATTTATATTAATATATGATTTGATGAAAGAACACTAACGGTCGTTAATTAGTTCGTTATGAATAATTAACAAATAAGGCTTTTAATTAATGGGTAATTAAATGTAATTAACCATAAATAAAGGAAAAGTCAAAAAGTCAACACCAATGGGTGTTTTCCCTTGGTTTGACCGGCCTAAAGCCCAAGGAGGGGTGGGATTGGGTTTTGAGCTATCTTTTCCTCTAAGACATGTATTTTAGGTAAACCCTAAATTCACCTAGTATATAAGGAGGATCCTAAAGCTCATAATTTACACAATCTTCTCTTGGTCGAACAAAACAAACAACCCTTTAGGGTTTTTCCGTTTCGATTTTTCTTGTGTTCAATTGTTCGTTGGTCAAGAACTAGCATTCGGGTGATATCGTTTGACGTGTAGTGTGGATACACGTAGAGGTTATTTATTTTAGTAACTAGAAGTAGTGTTTGGTTCGCACGTTATTACACACGTGCGTGTACTCGAAGTGTCTTCGATTCGTCACTAGCTTGATTGCTAAAGGTATGTTTACTTGTTTATGTTTTTTATGATTAATTATATATGCTATATGTGATCTATATCCGCTGCGTAGCTCGTTTAATATTAATGTAATATTAGGTTATTTAGATAACGATTTCCAACAGTGGCATCACGAGCCATCTCATATAGCGTTGTAATTACATAAAAACGTAAATAACATGTAAAAAATGTCGCCTAAATATGTGTTATTTTCTTGGTTTTATGTGAAAAATATTTTAGGAAATTATTTAGTGAAATAATATTTGCCCTAATTGGTCACATAAATATGGAAATAAAATATGGACATATTTTTACATGATTCCTAATTCGCTTATTATGATTATGTTCGCGTTTTAGATTTTTTATATATATTGTTGCTTATTTATCTTGCAATAAATTGTCAACCATGGATTACATGCATGTAACCCATGGTTATTAAGCTTAATATATATATATATATATATATATATATATATATATATATATATATATATATATATATATATATATATATATATATATATATATATATATATATATATATTTTTATATATATATATATATTGTGTGTGTGTGTTGTGTGTGTAGTGTGTGTTCTTGTGTTGTGTGTGTGTGTGTGTGTGTGTATGCGTGTGGTTTTGTAAGCATTGAGAATATTTCGTGTATTATATTTGATTAATTACAAAAGTAGGGAAGACCTTTGTTGAATTAATGCTTTAATTCGTGTATTTGAATCTTGGTTTTGTATGATAAATTTGGTAAATATGTTTTGCATTTTTTATATAGTGGCGTTTTTTATATAATTATGCAAAAATGATTTTTAAAATTAATATGGACTAAAAGTACATGATTAAAATGCTTATTGTGTGTATATTAATACATACACTTTGCTAAATCATGGACTATATACGTAAATTTGTAATTTTCTTGCAAACGTTCTATACTGTAGGGTTTAGTGGTTTTCGCAAGGGAACCCGCGACGGAACAACGAAAAAATACATAAATTTTACATAAACGGTTTTAAAAAATATTTTAAGTATGTCGTAGTCGTTACTAGGGTTCGATTATTTCCCATGGGGAATTAACCTTATCCGTAGTAAGATCACTTATACTTGAAAATATTATAAACATGGCAACCCTAATTTTATAAATAGCATGTGATTTATAAAATGTAGGGATTTGTATTCATAGAAAGTTTTAAAAAGAAAATGGAAAGGTTTTAAAAATAACTAGTGTTATAAGGTTGTATGAATGCTTCTTCCTTATACATAATTTTAGTAACATTGTTTTTATCAAATTCTACCCTAAAATTAAGTCATTTGCCATCCAAGTATGAAATCACTTGAGTTGTATTTTTACTCTAAAACAGTTTTAGGTAAATTTGCAAACAAGGTAATATAGCAATCGTATGATCAGACCTGAGACTGTAAAATTACTGGATTTGTATTGGACGACTTATATTGAGTATGGTTGTTCATAACTTCGACCCGAGGCATACGATGGGGTTAAACATGCTACTTAACATTGTAATCTTGGATTATAATGCCTTGTGCCTCATAAAGGCTAAGAGTTGCACATGTTGTAATTATCACACGTTGATTGCCTTTTGAGTTTACCATTTCTAGTAGATCAACTGCATTAATGGTAGAATGTCAAGTTGGATCTTAAACATGGGTAGTTAATTTTATAAGAGATTATTATCGAAAATACTAATATTTTCCAAACTTTTGATTGTTTTGTAGATGGCTATTGCTGCCCAAAACACAAACAATACGACTATCAGGTCGGATTTCCTAGCGGAGAAACTTACTGGTTCGAATTTCACAAACTAGTATCGCAATCTAATGATTGTTCTCATGTATGAGAAAAAGATAAAGTTTGTAGAACAGCCTACTGGACCCGCTCCTGATCCTGAAACTGCTGACCATGACACTATTGAAAAGTACTATGAGACTGTCAATCTTGAGCAAGAGGTTGCATGTATTTTGCTCTCAAGTATGTCTCCAAACCTACAAAGGACTTTGGAGAAATACAATGCATATGACATGCTGAAAGAACTAAAAACTATGTTCGAAGAGCAGGCTAAACAAGAACTGTTTGAAATAGTCAAAGCATTCCACGCTTGTAAACAGGAGAAAGGTCAGTCAGTAAGCTCCTATCTTTTGAAGATGAAGAGCTACTTGGACACACTAGAATGCCTAGGCTATGCTATGCCAAATGAACTTGGTGTGAGTCTTATTTTGAATTCTCTCAACAAGGACTGTGATCAGTTCGTTCAGAACTATAACATGCATAGCATAGGGAAGATGATAGCTGAATTGCATGCTATGCTAAAACTCCATTAGAAAGGTATTCCGAATAAGGCTAAAACTCTCGTCGTGTTAGCTATAAGGGAGGGTAAGATCCATAAGGACAAGAAAAAACCATGAGGGGCAAAGGGTAAGGACAAGGTAAAGAATAAGCTTGCTTATGATCACAAGCCCAAGATACCACCGCTGCCTAAAAGAGATAATATGGCAAAGAACTTTGTCTGCCACCACTGCAAGGAGGTGGGTCATTAGAGGAGAAATTGTTCGTGCTACCAAGTTGAGTTGAAGAAGAAGAAGAATGCTAGCATGGCTAGTACTTCAGGTATCTTTACTATAGAACTCTATGCTTTTCCTAATAAGACTTGGGTATATGATATGGGGTGTGGTACTCATATCTGTAATACCTTGCAGGGTCTTAGAGAAAGCAGGAAGTTGAAACATGGAGCTTTAAGTTTGTACATGGGAAATAGAATACGTGCAGCCATTGAAGCTATTGGAAGTTTTGATTTAATTCTTCTAGTGGTTTAATAATTGTATTAGACAACTGCCATTTTGCACCTTCTGTTACTAGTTGTGTTGTTTCAAGTCCCATTTGGTTAATAACGGTTATATACATTTACGAATTATGATGTTTCTGTTTCAAAAGCTAATGTGTTTTATTTTAATGCAATTCCACGAAATGGTATTTATGAAATATATATACATAATCTTTATCCAAATGTTAGTTCTATGTTTAATGTTAGCAACAAAAGAGCCAAACATGCGTTGGACTCTTCTTATCTATGGCATTATCATCTTGGTCATATAAACAAGAAACGCATGGACAAGCTTCAGCGTGATGGGATCTTGTAACCAACTCACGATGAATCACTTGAGAAATGCAAGTCATGTATATCTAGGAAGATGGCATGCAAGCCTTTTCCACATCAAGTGGAAAGAGCTAAGGATCTATTAGGACTTATACACACTGATGTATGTGGCCCTTTTAGAACTGTGTCAAGAGAGGGTACTAGTTACTTCATCACCTTTACAGATGATTTCAACCGTTATGGTTATGTTTACTTGATGGAACATAAACATGAGGTGTTTGAAACATTTAAGGTCTTTCAGAATGAAGTTGAAAATCAACTCGGTAAAAAAGATAATGTCGATTCGATCTGATCGAGGAGGCGAATACCTGAGACATGAGTTTGTTAATCACATGAAAAGTTGTGGTATTGTATCCCAACTTACTCCACCTTATACACCACAACATAATGGGGTGTCAAAAAGGAGGAATCGGACTTTACTTGATATTGTTCGATCCATGATGAATCTAACAACTCTGCCAAAATCCTTTTGGGGATATGCTCTCGAGTCTAACCAAGATGGTTGAAAGGACGCCTTATGAAATATGGCACGAGAAAGCTCCCAAGTTGTCCTACTTAACGGTGTGTTCTCAAGTTAGAGTTGGGGAAGAAAAGGAAGGGAAAGAGGGGTTTCAAAAAATAAATAAAGTTCTCAAGGTTTTTAGGTAAGTAAAGTGAGTGGAAGTAAATGCAAAGTAAAGTTGACTAGTTGTTTTTTTTAAATGGAACTTTCACCCCAATTTCATGATGCAAACGAATGAAAGAGAGAAACAAGAAAGCTTTTGACAAAAATAACCCTCTAACTTATTACTTGTAGTTATTGTGTGTTATGTGAAAAAGGTATAAAAGTAAAATTTAAATTTAACAATATAAAAAAGTGAGCACATATTATGTTTCTTTACTCTCCCACTCTAAACTTAAGAACACAAATTTTTGATCAACTTTCTTTACTCTTCACTCCTCTCATTTACTTTTCCTTTCTTTCCCCTAAAATAAATATTTGAGAACACATCGTAAGGGTTTGGGGTTGTAAGGCACTCGTGAAACGAGACACGCCTAACAAACTTGATCCTAGATCCATTAAGTGTAGTTTTGTAGGATACCCAAAGGAAACGATGGGTTACTAATTCTACTATCCACTCTAGAACAAGATTTTTGTTGCTCGAAATGTTGAGTTCTTTGAGAATAGCCTCATGGTACAAGAAGCGAGTGGGAGTCATGGACTTCTCGAATCGAGTGAGAGTGACGGAGGACTTGAATTAATTTAAGAAGAAGATACACAACCTTCTGAAAATACTAGCGAAATACATAATAAGGTCGCGCTTATCGAGGTCGGGCCCTAAAATGTTGAAGTTCTTATTCATAGATCCGCAAGGATACCTTAAGCACCAGATATATATGGCTTCTATGTTGATGTTGAGGAATATGAATTAGGGGATCTTAATGAACCACCTAATTATAAGGCTGCATTATCAGATCTTGAATTTGACAAATGGCTTGAAGCTATGAATACGAAAATGCAATCCATGAAAGATAACCAAGTCTGGGTATTGGTTGATCTTCCTCCTAATGGTCGAACTCTTAGGAGTAAATGGATTTTTAAGAAAAAGACTAACATGGATGGAAATGTACACACCTTTAAAGCTCGTCTGGTAGTAAAAGGCTATACCTAAACCTACGGTGTAGATTATGGGGAAACCTTCTCTTCTTTTGCAGACATTAGAGCTACAAGGATTCTTTTAGCTATAGCCGCGTTCTATGACTATGAGAATTGTTAAATGGATGTCAAAACCGCCTTTTTGAACAGTCACCTAAGCAAGGACATATATACGGTACAACCTGAGGGGTTTGTGGATCCGAAACATCCCAACAAAGTATGTAAACTTCAACGTTCCATTTATGAATTGAAGCAAACATCTAGAAGTTGGAATAAAAGAATTGATGTAAAAATAAAAAAAATTGGTTTTACTCAAAATTTTGATGAGCCATGTGTATATCTCAAAGCTAGTGGGAGTAATGTTGCGTTCCTAATCTTGTATGTCAATGACATATTACTCATGGGAAATAACGTTACAATACTGCAAGAAGTTAAGTCTTGGCTTTGTAAGTGTTTTTCTATGAAAGACTTAGGATAAGCAGCATACATCCTTGGAATCAAGATCATACGTGATAGATCTAAGCGGTTGATTGCTCTTAGTTAAAGTGCTTATCTAGAGAAAATCCGAAAGAAATTTTGGATGGAAAACTCCAAGAAAGGGTATACTCTAATGACAGAAAAGCCTGACTATAGAAAGTCCCAAGGTGCTAAAACACCTAGTGAGGTACAACGTATGCAACGAGTTCCTTATGCTTTGGCTATAGGTTTAATCATGTATGCGGTCAGATGTACTAAACCTGATGTTGCCTTTGCGCAAAATTTGTGTAGTCATTTTTAGAAAAATCCTGGTGAGATTTACTTGACTGTTGTTAAAGCTATTCTTAAGTATTTGAGGAATACTAAAGATATGGTTCTTGTGTATGGGGCAAAACCTGAAGCTGAGCTAAAAGTATCTTATTATGCTGATGCTAGTTTTCAAACAGATAAGAACGATACCAAATCCCAAACAGGATATGTGTTCGTACTTAATGGTGGAGCCGTGGACTGGAAGAGTGCCAAGCAAAGCACTATTACTATGTCTTCTACATAAGCTGAATACATTGCTGTTGTTGAAGCATCAATGGAAGCCGTTTGGATAAGAAAATTTATTGATAGACTTGGAGGTGTCGTGCCATTGAATAAAAGACCTATGGAGATGCTATGTGGCAATGAGCCTGCAATAGCGATCGCCAATGATCCCGGAATTTTAAAGGGATCTAAACATTTTTAGAGGAAATATCACTACATTCGTGAAGTAATTCAAGAACGTGAGATTGTCCTTAAGAAAGTTCACACAGATGACAACGTAGTTGATCCGTTTACAAAACCAATGTCGTTCAATAAGCATTATGAACATGATATGGCGATTGAAATTGTTCCTGCTAGTAGTCTCATGTAAATCTGTGATGTATTAGTTAATATTTGGATAATGGGATGTTAAACGATTATTATTTTAATAAATCAATTAATTTACGTGGTATATTGTTTTCATTTCATAATAATTGTATCCTATATTTGCATGTTTATATCCATGAATGACTTGTAGCATTCTAAAGCTATGTTTATTACCAGTCAACAATATGGGAGTATTGTTAAGATAAGGTAAATGTGAGTGTTTGGTTGTATTCTAGAGAATATGTAAAGATGATTCTGCCAACTTCACATGTTATTCAATGTGGTTGAATATTAGATACCCCACATGTGTTAATCACTTTATGGATCGGCATCATTAGGTGCATTACACACATGGTTAATGTCATGTTTATCCTTAGACTTGAGATGCAAGCAGGTTTTGCATGTATAGATAGCATTTCTTGATTATAGTCTACCACTATGCTGTTAAAAGGTAGTCATAAGGGCTATTTTCAGAAATGTTTTGAAGTACATAACAGACACTTGTAGTCAAAATAGGATTTGTTCCTCCACGTATGTGGGAGTAAGATACTTACTAGGCCCCTCGTTGGGTTGATCAGATATTTGTATGGCCGTGCCCAAAGTGTAGTTAAGATGATTCTTTTTACATTTGGTGATCTGAACCAATACATATGCGAGAAATAGAATCGTTAAACTATGGAATGACTATTGATCCATATCAATATTTAACATTGTATCTTAAACAAAAGGATAGGACTGACTGAAACCATTGAAGGCTAAGTTGTTTATCAAAACTGCATACTTATGTATTTCTGGGAGCATTAATGATGTTGTTAGACTATTCGTCAATGTTAGTGTGTTATATTATATGACAAAGACATTCGCAAGTAGGAGCTGTTGGTTTGTGCTCATGTCATACGGATATTTATACAGCTATAAATATGTGGGCCTACGGGGTCACACACGTTTACACTTAGATATCAATCTATTAATATTTATAATAATATATTTGTATATTTATTATTTATATTAATATATGATGTGACGAAAGAACACTAACGGTCGTTAATTAGTTCGTTATGAATAATTAACAAATAAGGCTTTTTAATCAATGGTTAATTAAATGTAATTAACCATAAATAAAGGAAAAGTCAAAAAGTCAACACTAAAGGGTGTTTTCCCTTGGTTCGACTGGCCTAAAGCCCAAGGAGGGGTGGGATTGGGTTTTGAGCTATCTTTTCCTCCAAGATATGTATTTTAGGTAAACCCTAAATTCACCTAGTATATAAGGAGGATCCTAGAGCTCATAATTTACATAATCCTCTCTTATCTTTCCCCTCTCTTAGTCGAAAGAAACAAAAAACCCTTTAGGATTTTCCCGTTTTGATTTTTCTTGTGTTCAATTATTCGTTGGTCAAGAACTAGCATTCGGGTGATATCGTTTGACGTGTAGTGCGGATACACGTAGAGGTTATTTATTTTAGTAACTAGAAGTAGTGTTTGGTTCGCACGTTATTACATACGTGCGTGTACTCGAAGTGTCTTCGATTCGTCACTAGCTTGATTGCTAAAGGTATGTTTACTTGTTTATGTTTTTATGATTAATTATATATGCTACATGTGATCTATATCTGCTGCGTAGCTCGTTTAATATTAATGTAATATTAGGTTATTTAGATAACGATTTCCAACATGAATTGCCTAATTATGATGTTAATGTTGATGTATGAAGCTTATGTTTGTATAGAAGGAGGCAACTAATAGTATCATCTTAGTCTCTTGGCTTAGTAAGTGTTGTTTATGATGCAAATGTGTTAAATGATGTATGATATATTATTATGTCTATTACTTACTAAATGAAAGCTTATGGTTTAGTTGTTTAACCGTTTTTGTAGGTTTATATGTGATGAAGGTATAGCCTTGATAAAGGTATAGAAGTGGAAGCTCAGATATTGGAAGTAATTAGATTATGCGTGTGAACTTGGTGTAGATGCCAAACTTCCAAGTTGATGTCTAAGTGTTATAAAATAGTTTGTAAAAGATGTTGTCAAGTGTCCAAGTCAAGTTCATGTTCAGGTTAACGGTTTAATAGTCTTTGAACAAATCATGATGGTAATGGGTCATTTGAGGAGCGTTTGGGTTAATCCCGTAGCATTGGTTTTACGCCTCTATATTTTGTATATGTCTTGATCAAGTTAATGTCATGTACATAGTATTTACCAAGTTAAGTTTATGTCAAGTTAATGGTTTAACCATTTGGGTTACTTTGAGATTGAACTAAACAAGTTTTTCGGAGAATGAGTCAGAAATGGGTCTCAGGGCCACCGGCTAGGAACCCTAACCGCCGACTAAGGAATGGTATGATGACCTTTAGCCGCCGGCTAAGGGGTGGTTTGATGACCCTTAGCCACTGACTAAGGTCCAATGCCGCCGGCTAGTGGGATGCAGTTTTCCTAGTTTTTGTCATTCTTGTTTATTACGTGTAAAATGAATCGTAAGGAGTTTGAAGATGTACGTTACATCAATGAAAAGGTATTGAAGTCTACTTTATGTTAAAAATACTTGCAAGGGCTGATTTGTAATATAATATGTCAGTTTATTGAAGAGTAACAGAAGGCCTGTTTTGGTAATGATGTTTCCGCTATTTTTTTATTTTTGGCATCTTTTGTCAAGTCGAGAAAGGGTCGTTTTAGTTTTCATTCGTTTTTATACGTTTTCGTACGTTTTCATTCGTTTTTGTACGTCTTTATACGTTTTTGAAGGTTTTCTTACGTTTACGTACGTTTTCATCCATTTTCGTATGTTTTTGCCCGTTTTCATACGTTTTTCTACGTTTTATACGTTTTCATCCGTCTTTATAAGTTTTTCTATGTTTTGCTATGTTTTTCTACGTTCTGCTACGTTTTTCTACGAAAACGGACAAAAACGTATGAAAACGGACGAAAACGTAAGAAACGGTCAAAACGTATGAAAACGGATAGAAACCTGCAAAAACGTATGAAAACGAACAAAAACGTACGCAAAACGTATGAAAACGGACAAAAACGGACGAAAATGTATAAAAATGTTCGAAAACGTAAGAAAGTGTACAAAACGTAAGAGAACAGACAAAAATGTACGAAAACGTACAGAAACGTATGAAAACGGATAAAAAAGGATGAAAACGGACAAAAACGTATAAAAACATACAAAACGAATGAAAACGGACAAAAAACATACGAAAACGTAAGAAAACGTACACAAAACGTATGAAAACATAAGAAACAGACAAAAACGGACGAAAACGTTCAAAAACATATAAAACGTTCAAAAACGCACGAAAACGTACGAAAAAGTAAAAAAACGGAAGAAACGTACGAAAAACATACTAAAATGTACGAGAACGTAAGAAAACGAACAAAACGTACGAAAACGTAGGAAAACGGGCGAAAATGTAAGAAACGTAAGAAAACATATGAAAACGGACGAAAACGTTCAAAAACGTATAAAACCGTACAGAAACGTATAAAACCGTACAGAAACGTATAAAAACGTAAGGGAATGTATGAAAAGTTATGAAAACGTATAAAAACGTATGAAAGCGTTAAAAACGTATAAAAACCATTACTAAGTTCTTTACTAGGAATAAGAAAGTAAATACCTTTAACAGGAACTGACATACTTCTATGAGTTGCTTCATTAACCCAATAAATGTCATCCCGATGAACTCAATATCTCTAATCGTAGAAACATCTCCTTCTTTATACATGAGAGGTGATGAGGTGAATGTACCATCGTGATGGAAATTACCAGTTAAACGCACTTTTAAGTGTTAATTAGGAGTTTCGATCATATAAAAA